>DWJZ01001115.1:0-25387 GCA_018249125.1 Asbolis capucinus | reverse complement strand
TCGTTACTTTTAATAATATCAGTAAGTATAATAGTGGATTGGGTGTATTTACAGTGTCGTGTAGATATTTTCCGATTTTCCCTCCAAACTATTTTGAATTGAATAATGAATAGCATTGGCTTTACAGTCTGCTCTTGTATCGACGTCGAACAAAGGCGTAGAACGAGAAGTTAAAGCCATTCGGCGATATAATTACATATTTTATTAAGTAAATAACAACATACATAACACGGTATACGACGTAGCCTGCTAGCGCCCCAGTACTCAGTTCGTAATGGACGTCGTCCATTATGCATGCACTCGTCATGTTTGTACAAGACAATGAACGAATATTACATAACAGATAATGCCTTTTAAGTCGTGTCATGTTATTGTCAACAAACCATATCATTTGTGGTGTTTACATAATATCATTAAATTAAGTTTAATGTAGTAATATTAGTGTAAGCCAATTGTATTTGAAAATGCACTTACTTTGGTTTATTGTGCAATTCTGAGATATCTATGGTAGTTTCAATTGTTTTATAGGGCAATGGAACCAATATTTTTTTTATTTAGAAGGATTTGAATATTATACTTCTTAATTCGTGGCGCACATCATCATCACATCTAAATAAGACAGCCAGTAATTGTATCCTTACCATAAAAAAGCATTTCAACCAATTTATTTTATATTTTTTCAACCTCTGACCTGCTTCTTTAAATCTTGTTCTAGAATACCGTGCCCTCTCTTCATCTTCGATCCTCGTTATTGGCTGATGATTCGGCGCATTCTGGAGTCGGGTTCACGAAAATTTGGCATGGTTGCCTATGAACGTGACCGCTCTTACTCCGACTATGGGACGGTAAGTTATGGAAACATAAGTAGAACTGTTATGCGCTGAGAAGTTTGTTTTTAGATTTATTCGTCTACTTAAGAAGAGTCTTCTATGCAACAGTAGAATCGTGTTATATAACGTTCGAAGGGATTCGATCATTGTACATCTAACACCTTAAAAAATTATTATGAGTTTGGTCCATTAAATATATGCACACATCTGTTTACATATTGGCCTCATAAATAAGTTCAAAGTCACGTAATATGGAGCGAGCTGTTTCGTATTTTGCTTTGAAATTTATTATGAAATCCGTAGAAAGTAGAACATAAAACATTCAAGGTTATCAGTAGCAATCAGCTTTGTTCGACATTCGAAATACCTATAGATATAATGGAGATGGAATAAATATTAACTTAACGACAAAATGCTTATGAATGTTATTTCACGTAAACCCTTAATGTTAATAGTACTTATATGTATGAAATTAGGAAGCCACAAGATCAAGTCTCACAATTTCTTTTGTGCGAATCTGAGCGGAAATATTCTACAATTTAGGACAACGTTATGTTCTATAAATTTATTTCACAAAAAAAATTCGTAATGTTTATTGCAAATAGTTAATCATAATATTTTATTATCAAATTAACTTCATATGCATATGATGACAGTCGATCGAGTATGCAAAAATTAGGGAAATAAAGTAATCATATTTAAATACCATAAACTGGGCTAGTTACGATTTAAAAAATCGATATTTTAAAACTCTAAATGTTAAATATTGCAAAATGTAGCAGAATAATCCTCCTAATATTAAAAATGCGAAAACGGTTGGATGTCTGTTCCACTTTCAAGCAAAAACTACTGAGGGAATCTAAATAAAATTTTACTAAGTTATAGATAATAATCTAGAGCAACACATGGGCTCCTTTTTATCTACATACCACGCGGCATATCCGCGGGCCGAAAACTAGGGTTACACAATTTTTTTTTTTCTCTTTATATTCTGGCATAATTTGTACATTTGTGTCATATGTACAATAGGTATTAGAAGTATGTGACTGCGTGCACCTTGAGGATGGGCGTTCCATCCTGTCCACAGTCGGTGTATCCCGGTTTAGAGTCATCGAACGAGACGTGCGTGACGGGTGAGTGATGTTGTTAATAATTGAATTTTCCTTAACATAAATTTTACTACAATAGGCATGATAACAGTAATCAATAAATAATTGTGATTTTACAACAATAGGCATGATAACAGTTATCAATAAATAAGAGTTATTTTACATGGTAAATAGTCATAAAATAAACATTCGTTTTAATAATTTAAATTTAGTAAAAAGAAATACATAATTGAAGGTCGAATGACGTCGACATTTCATAATCTATACGAATAATAATCCAATCAATTCTCTACATTAAGTATTTTTTGAAAATTGTGGTGAAGGGAGGCTTCGTTGTCTATGAGTATATAGAGACTAAAACATTTTTTTTGGATTTATTGTCTGTCTGTTCGAGCTTCACCCAAAAACTACTGGACTAGATGAAACTTGGCATAGTGGTATGTGAAAACCCGAGAAAGGTTATAACATATGTTTATGTTTTATCCCAGGAAATGGCTTAGTTAACACAGGATAATATGTGAAATTAGTATGGAAACTCCGAAATCAATGGACCAATTTGTATGAAATTTAGCATGTTTATGGCTTATGTATGAACAATGGTTATAGGATACTTTTTATCCCAGACAACTTCTTTGTTCCCGTGGAATAATAGGTTAAAATTAGTACGGGAACTTTGAAACCACAAGAAAACTCCTCTTTCGAAGCGAAGCGAATAAATGCTGAAACCCGACTACATTTATCACACGGGAGACACCCACGTTGAAGAAAGAGGTCTTCCTTCCATTCATTATAAGCCTCTTGTAGCTGTAGAGACCAAACCATCTCCAACTTGCTGCTTGAAGGATAAATTAATTACTTGTGTCTATTCCAGGTGCGACGTGGCCCGTATCCAGCCTCTAGTGGACGTGACCCCGACAGAAGACGTAGTATGGGAGCTACGTATGATGGCGACGCAGATATCGTACAAGGCGCTGGTGTGGCTCGAGAGTATGAACAGAGCGGTGCGCGCTGAGATCGAAGCGGCTTTCGGAGCGATGCCGCACTTCCACTCGGGCGAGGACTGGTGGGAGCTCGCCGATGGGCCACAGTGGTTGTGGTGGCTGATCGCTATATTGCCGCTCAGATCGGAAATTAAGGTATGGGTTTAATTTACTTGACATACTTCTAAGAAGCAGGTTTTCCATAAGACTCTTTTATGTCTGCTTCCTTATAGCTTTTTACGTAATGTACTGCTTTTTATACAAAAGCTAGTGCATATTATGTGGCCCTATTTAAATTGGGTTAACTTCTAAAGACAGTTGTTCATTATTATTATTGTTATTAAACGCATTGATTTTATTAAAAATTTAATATTTTATTTAGCTGGCGGTAATTTTTACGTTAAAAGGTATTCATACTAAACTTTCTATTGGCTGGCGACAGCTAGCATGGTATATGCCGATGCACTCGTAGAGCTCTGACTGCCGCACTCAGAGTCGTTAAAGATTGCTTAAGTAGGTCCTCGGTACAAAATTTGCACTAAAGAATTATTTAAATGACCATTACGAATTCAGAGTGTGGCAGTCAATAAGCTTCTTGCACACGTTAAAGAACAACAAATATTTTTATTACAGATACTAATACTATCCACTCGAAGTCTCCTCAAGCGTATGATGGCGGTGACTCGGACGCTGGAAGTGATGGACTCCGTGGCTTTTACCAACAACAGCAATACTGAGTGCGACCTCGGAACTTCCCTCAGCACTGAGGACTGGCTCGAGAGGAATGCATGACAAGCACGACTCAAACCTCTACCATACTTGTACCCTATACGCCATATGTGAATTGCCTAACGACTGTATAGTCTGTTTTTATAATCTTAACTTAATTTGTTAACATTAAAATGTGTTGGACATTAAAAGTGAAAGATAAATAAATTAACATGTTTAACACACTAATAAATTAGGCCGTAACAACTTTTTAATATACAGATATATAAATATAAAAGAATAATGTTTTATATTTATACGTTTGGACAAAACAAAACTTTTAAAGTACTAATTTAACCTAACCGCGACATTCAATTGACTCGTGACGTATACTAGGGTTGATATAATACGTACTGTACAAGCTATGTCAATTGTAAAAAAACAGACTATACAGACATTATTCCAATTCGCAACGGGTACTCACGATTGAGGTATTTTTCTCCACGAGTTTTCTTATTAAGTATATTTGTCCTATAAATGGACGTTAATTTTACGATTTATAAGTACTAATATTTTGTATTATAAGCTTTGGTTAGCCTTTCGGGTAGTATAAGTTATATAAATATGGAACCTTTTTAAAACTATCTTTATTACTCTAACTTTTACTGTATTTGGTCGCGAGAACTGGACTACCGAAAGTTAAAACTTTTGGAGTTTAATGCACACTAAGTATAAAATGTTCAACTTGGCATATTTTAATATTATAGTTATATACTAATGTCTCTCGTACGAGATTGTATCCATTATATATAAGAATATTGAGTAAGACGAATAGGTGAGATGGAAACGTGATAGAATTTACGAAGAGCATTTTTTGCAGTGCCATTGAGCAATACGACGCAGGATGGGATTTTACAAACGATTCTTAATATGCTCTACTGATTATTATAGTAGCATTTTATGGGACATTAATTAATCTGAAACCAAAGCTGTTAAGTAGAATTGAAATACCTAAAAAAATATATGTATCGGTTTAATATACCGATGAGAGCTCTTTCGAGTTCCCATTACTACCGAGCAATCTTATAATTCAACCTTTATAGAGTTGATTGCAACGATCTTGTATCAGAAATTTCAGATTTTAAATAAACTAACACAAACATCACAATAACATGAAACTATTTTATTATACCAGTCTGACGGCGTCTTAACATTACATCTGGAACTATTTATTATATTTTAATTCAAATTCGCTTTAAATTTTTGAATTTTAAACGATTTTTCTTCACTTTGATTCTTGCCAAATAAACATAATAGATTTTAATGCATTTGAATGTAAGTATATGTTTGTGCATATCTTTATCATTAGGTACTAAAACGATTTACAAGGATACTCTACATATTATTATGACCTCGTCAAATGTAGTATTTTACTTTAGGCACCTATTGTAATCGTGTACTTATTTTCAAGTTTTAGGCGGTAAGAAAAGCAAATGCGAATACATTGTTTAAATTTAATTTAGGTTAATGATAACTATTTGTTAGTGATTATAAAATCAATATGAATAAAATGCGCTCATGCTATTGAAGCTTTGCTGCTGAAAAAAAAATGTATAAATTGGTTACTTTTATATTTTTTACGTTCCCGCTTGTATTTTGGTTTGTTTTTATAAATATCCAAAACACACTATGTCTTATTTATAAATAAAATAATTTATGCTTTAGTAGTTGAAGAATTCATAATGTTGCCATAACTGATAATATTGTGTACTAAGAAATAGGGACCTTCTGAATATTAACATTGTTGCAGGGTCGATAGTGTGATTTAGCAATTTGATTTTTTAATCAAACTGTAAACTTAAATTAAATAGCATTCTAATAGTATCTCACGGGAAGTGGATAGTTTATGTTAGTATTATTTCATACTTAAATTATACAATTTACTGTAGAGAGTAGAAAACAGAATATTTCCAAAAACTGTACTGATATTCCATTGCATATTGGAATAATTTTAGTATAAAATAGAGCAATCATAATGTTATCCTAAAGATTAATGACAATATTTAGAACCTAAAATACTCAAATCAAATGCTTATTCGAACGTGATAATATTCAAAAAAAATGAGCTTACATTCCTTTTTTTTAATATTTTCATATTTTTTGGGGGGTTTTTACATTAAAAAAAGTATTTGCATTTAATTTAAAATATTGAAAGGTTTTTTTTTTTTTGTATTATAACATAAAGAGAATATCTCATTGGAGATTGTTGTACAATTTTTAAGTATTTATTTAACTACAAATTATTTGGCCGATATTTGTCAGAAATATTTTTATCCTATGAACATAATACAAAGATGTAATAAAAATTCTCTCTTTTGAGCGGAGTCTTTTAAACTAAACAATAAATGTAAGTATCACAAGTTATTTTTCAACAATATACTGTCAATAAGTAGGAATAATATCAAACCAAGATTAAATTAAGCTAGGTAGTATTTAGAGTTGTGTTGTGTTTGTGGTAAATGTTTCATAAAACATTATTAGGTTTACAGTAGACGAGCTAGATTTGTATCCATTGTGGTATTATTGAAATGTATGTCCTTACTTCTTAAGATGTGGTTTTTACTATATATTTCATATGGGGTAGATTCTTTTGGTATTTTATGTCGGCTATGCCGTCAAACTATGTGAATTCTTACCAAAAGTTGTATTATCATTATTGTTTTTTTTAAATTAGCATGTAAATATGACTCTGTGGATGTATTGAATATATTCATTGGTATTATTGTGTAACTTAGTATGCAACAAACAAGTTTTTTATAACCATGTATGTATTTAGGGTATGAACTTTTTATATTCCTTATATATCATTATAAAATGCATGTCTAATATTTACATGTAAGTAGTTATCAAAACTGCCTCAACAAAATCGACAAAATCTTGTACAGCTGTTAAAAGTTCTGGATAATGTGGAATTGCGTAATTCAGTAAAATTTTTAACAATTTGATATATCAGGATGCATAGAGATAGGCCAAGGATTTATTTAGGTTATGAAGGACACATTGATAATATTTCATTGCTTGGTGGAGTTAACCATAAGCGTAGTTCTCCTACTTAGACGAACAGAAGCACTGCCAATGATATTTTAATAATAATGATACCAAAAAGAAACACCTTGGCTGCACCTTAGCACCTAAATAAAAGGACAAAATTGTTACACAAGTATATATTCCATAAATAGCACTATAGTGCTATAATAGTTTCATTATTCTTAATTTTGAGTTTTTAATATTCAATATTTTAATGTTAAATGCTACTACAATGTAAAATTTGTCATAGATGCATTTTACTTTCCCAACTTGTGCTAGATATAAATAGTCATTCTCAATATTGTATCCATAATTTGTAAGTTGGTCACTTTGCATATCAAAAACTCACAACAGTTGGTAGATACTTTACCCACTAAACTTATCCAAAGAAGGACAGATAATTGAAGATCCAAAGACGGACAGATAAATCGTAAGAAGGTGTGGTTATATATCCAGTGCCTTTGAATAAGATCTAATAAAAGCGTTTTAATAACTACTTTTTACTATATTTATCTTAAACAATATACCATGAATTATCACGATCTACCTACGATATAGGTATAGACATAGCTTACTTTTTTAACTTTTATATAATAGGAATTATGCATATCTGAAGTTTACTGCAAATCACCTGGAACACCATGCCATTCCCTTGTTTAAAGAATATTATGATCTCAATGGTTAACAGATGATTTTGTAGGTAATCTCCAAGTATAGTTTACTTCGCTAGTTTTTATTCACATAAAACATAGTCGGTAATAATGTCCAAGCTTTACCTAAAAATATTAATTCAGAGGAGAAAAAGAAACTTCATACATAGTTTCATATAAAGTACAGTTCAACAAAGCTGACAAGGTCGCTGTGATTATTTTAAATTATAAATTATGAGGATTCTATTTCTTTAAAGCTTGGACACAAGTGGCTCATTGTAATTCCCTATTATATTGCCTATGTAATTATCCTCTTATTGTCGTACATAAGATTAAATCTGACACAGGATGTGAAATAGTTACCTACAAGTTCTTTTACCTAATATTGCACCATATGAAAGTTACAAAAACTATTTTCGCATTCTGTATCTTTTCTACAATATTAGTTAGATGTCTTTCGATATTACTGCCATCTATAAATTAACCTAATAATCGCAATTGTAACGTTGTGGTAATATCTAAATAAACATATTAATCTCAATTATTCGTTTTTTGCTTACCTATTTTATTATTTATTTAAAACTTATATTTCGAACAATTATGTAGTGGAAATATTCGTTGAAAATGTCTCTATTAGATTGCTCTCAGGTCCTTTATTATAAAATAATCAGAAAAGAGTTATCGCAAAAGAGATTTTAATAAAAAGTCCATTTATACACAGCGGGCCGATGCGGCCTTTTGTAGCCGCATTTGCGCGGTGCAGCGGCGGAGTAATGTGGCGTGGAGCGGTTCGAAGCGGCGCCTTTTCATTTGTGACGTTTGTGTTGGCCACGGTGCGAGGTTCAGGAGGATAGACAATAATTAGAGGGAAAGACACAATCAATAAAATTCGATGATTTCTACGCAAACAGAGCGGTCATTTACAGATTTATTAGTCGGCGACAAAAAGGTGCCCCAAAATGCAATTCTGGCGCGTTTCTCTTATGACTGCGTTATACAAAAAGAATCATTTTAGTGCCGTTCCGAGCCGGTCAAGTGCCGTTTGACCTTAAGCTTCACGCACATATATTTTTTTAAAATATATATAACTCTGGCATTCCAATCGATTGTAATTGTGCGAATTTCTCTTTAGTAAGGGCAATGAATATACATAAATACCATTTCCACTTCTCTGTGTATTCCATGCAGTGGACAGGGCGGCCGATATATCGGAACACTGCTATATTATTACCTATAGCTCATGGACTGTCAATGAACGTAACTTTAATGTCATCAATGTCATTTACTTCAATCAATGTTCAAATATAATCGGAACAAAATAGTCTATCTGATATGAAGCAAAACTTGATAAGCTTGTTATGAGTTTAATCTATATTGTTTTGTGCATAAATAAAACTAGAGTCGCTGTGTGGAGCCCTATGTATTGTGGAATGAATTCCTGAAACTTTTGTTTATCATATCATACTAATTATGCATAATATATTTCCAATTGAAATGGAATGGAAGTTGTATACAACTTCTATTTTCACCTTGTAAAAATTTGTTATTTTATTTTCTATAAGAATTATATATTCTACCACTATCATAACTATCAAACCAGCTTGTTTGTGTTTTCAATTAAACCATTTCAATAATTATGGTGGTAATAGAATGGCGCTGCCGGTGGCGGGAAGTTTTCCGGAGAATAAAGTAAGTCCCAATTTATTTGCCATTGGAATTATTAACAAAAAAATACTTATTTTCTATTGGTTCTCATAACAATACTCTGTGCAAATTCAATCAGGACCAAAACAATCAGGAGAATGAATTGCTTTCAAATTCAATCACCATCCTAATTTTTTCCTATCATTGGTTTTCTTTTACTTTTATTTCATGCTCTTTGTTTGGTGACAAATTCAAATCGCTAAATTATAACAGCATTAAACCAAATTCTACTATAGGGGCTTAAAGGATAAAAACTCAATCATAAAATTAAAGTGTCAGAGTGGGAGTTTATGAAAGTTACATTTTAATATTTTTGTTTGACTGGTAACTACCATTATATTTATTTGTACTTATTCTTTGATCAATACTTTGTTATTAACTGATTTTCAAAAATATAAAAAGTGGTTTTGTGGAATAAATGCATTTAATTTATTTGGTGAAAACTTCATAAACTAATTTTTATGGTTTACACTTACTCTTTATTGAAGCGGCACATAGTATAGAGCTGACTTAAATTTAAATAGTTTCTGTTTTATTATGCTCAATATCACTTGGTGTTTAAAGCTTGGCTTTTGATGATTTACAAAAGTGCTTATTAATAAATGTTTATATTTATAGTAACTATTTGTATACAAACTTTTACATTTGAAATATTTGCAGGTTTATTTTTTATTTTGTTTGTAATACCACCGAACTTAATTGCAGGGAATATATTTTTGGAAAGTTTCAAGCTGCAGCACTTACATTTCGATCTCTTACCTATAATGAACATATGAGCCAAAGCTATGCAGTTGATTTTCTACTAGAACCAATATTTTGGATTGTTGATAATTTTGCAAGTTATTTAGGAAAGGTAAGTTACATTATATGTATTATTATTTGTGTTTTAATTTATTGTTTTTTTATAAATACAACATATTCATTCAAAATACATTCTTATAAGTATGAAAGAAATCATCAATGACATTATTATAAAGCACAAATAGGCTACAATAAAAAAAAGATAATTCTTAATATTAAATGAACTGATATTGTTTGTAGAACATTGGTAAGAATAAAAAAAATTACATGTATTTATCCGTAAATAAACTGATGACACTTTGAAATCATTATACTGATATGGAGTTCAAGTTATGGCCACATGCTTGGTATTCCATCAGCACCCACATCAGCCCGTTCAATTACAATGTAAATGTCTTCAAATCAAGAGTGAATAGCCTTATGCTGAATTAGTACACCTTACCACCCAGACCACATTGCATTACTATCAGATTGTGGTCAAGCACAAATTTATTGAATATAAAAAAAAAGGTTTCCAGTTATAACTTTAGCACACCTAGATTGACAGGTTAAGTGATTACAATGAAGACAGAATATGTAATCATAAAATTCAATAGCATTCTGCTTGTTAATTATAATTTATCTGTTGGACAGGGCCTCATAATAAGAATTGGATCAAATCAAATTAATACAGTTAATAAGCTTTTTGTACATGGTTTGTTTCTATGATATAATACTTAATTTACATTATACATATATTAATATACTATTTCAGGTTTTTGTTTTTTGTGTTACTGTTTTGACGTCTGCTGTAGTTTTTGTGGCATACTGGGTTGGACTTCCTTATTGGTGGCAACGTTGTCCATACACTACAGTCTTTTTGGTCATTTTCGGCAACTGGCTATTGCTCAACATTGTGTATCACTATTACAAAGGTGTTGTGACCCCCCCTGGATATCCACCTCATGTAAGTTGTACTTGTTTTTTTAACATTCAATAAATTAGTACTTGACCACTAATCCGTTTGATGGTAAGAAGTAAAGTAGTAACCTCCAGGTCACACTTAAGTGTTAAAAGTGGTTGCCGATTGTGGTTTTCATGGAAGTAACCAAAGAGGGGCAGTTGGATTCTGGGTAATGTACCCATAGTGGGCGAAGCTGTATATATTCATGTTGTCTCTCCCTGTCTCTAGATCAGAAGCCATGAATGCCCATGATTGACTGCAATATTGTGTGAACATCTTTTATGAATATGTAGTTACAATATTAAACAATTCACTTCGCATTTGTGATATACTTGCAACTGAAGTTAATTACAATTTAAATGTTTTCAATTACATTCAAATGAAAACCACTATGTACATAAATATATGTTATGAGCATGTAATAATAATAATAATATATTTGCTATGTGCAATTAAAACAAAATTAATTAGGTGAATATTATCTACACAGGGCACATTGTTGGTAGAAGCAGCAAGTATATGTAAAAAGTGTATTTCACCAAAGCCACCCCGCACTCATCACTGTTCGGTGTGCGATCGCTGCATCCTCGCAATGGACCACCATTGCCCGTGGTTGAACAACTGTGTCGGTTACTACAACGCCAGGCATTTCTACTTGTACATGGCGTACATGGTGACTGGAGTTACATTTATAATAGTCGCTGGCTTTGATCTGGGATATCAAGTGCTTTGGGTGAATGATACTGGTATGTTGTTACAATACTTTATGAAATTTCCAATTTATTGCTATAGAATGATTTGTAATAATCAGGCAGGTGTTGGTAAGTTGTATTATTTCAAAAACGTTTCCAGATTAGTTTTAGTGTCAAGTGTTATCCTGTCAAAAGTTTCTCATCGAAAAATATTGTGGGAATAATATATGTTGTGAGTACGCGTAACATAGCATAACGTACACGATTTTGATCATAAATTTTTGTTTTCTCGAAATAATTGATTATTAATAATTTCTAATAATTAATAATTTCTATTGTTTTCAGGTGGCATCATACCAAATAATGATCCTGACTTAATAGGTCACCCTGTGAGGATCAATCAAAGTGGAGCACTTGTACCCGTTGATGTTATCGTTGAATACGATTCGATAAATTCACCTCGGGAGCATGTTTTACCTATTCCACCAATCACGGAGGCTCAGCGCATCACCGCACATCCCTGGAAACGTAAAGCGGTCATGTTCATGGCAATAACTTGCATCTCTGTTCTCATGGCTCTTGGAACGTTGAGTATCATGCACGGTAAGAACATTGGCAGAGGAGAAACTAGCGTAGAAGCACACATCAATGCAATGTTAAGGAAAAAAGAGAAGACAAAGTTCAGAAATCCGTACGATTTTGGACGTCGCAAGAACTGGAAACTGTTTCTTGGATTGACTCAAGGTCGCACTTTCTGGAGAACTGTCTTGTTGCCGTCAGGACACACTCCTTCTGGCAATGGACTGACCTTCCACACGGTACATAATGTATTAGAAGACTGGCCTTAAAATATTTAGCGTTTAAGATTTAAGCTGAAAATGTGTAAAATATGAGCATCAATAATTTAATGCCCAAGAGGGAAGACCTACGTCACATAAACTCTAAATTAGTATATGGCACGTTAGTGTTTTAGTTGTAAACTAATAATATTTAGGATTTCCTGTCACAGATTTGTAAAATGTATTCAATTTTGTAGAGCAATTTTATTTTTTGTAATTATTTGTTCCTATATTTCCCTGATATAAAGTTGTGTATTGTGTAAGTATCCTATAAAAACATTTGTTTGTAAATTGTTTTGTATACATAGTGTAGTTTTTGTATTGTTTTATTGTCTGTATCAAATTATTTTTTATTTATGTTTAACTTGAGGAAATTTCGAGAGCCGTCGGAGAGCCGTCCATTTACTGGGCGTAGACAATCTGAATTAAGGTATTTATCGATAGTTTGTAAGTAAAAATGTAAAATAAACCATGAAGTTATGATACTGCGAATAAAGATTTGCAATTATACCATTATATCATGTATATCCCTGTGTGTTTTATCTGAAATATTATAACATAATAACGCTTCCTTCGCTTCCTGGTAATACTGTTTTTCTGGTAACGGTATAGGTATGTACAAGGTAAATTGTACACAGTAAAGATATTGAAATATGTAGGTATGTTGCGTGCTGCTACATATCTGTAAATAGGTACTACTAACACAAGTCATGTACCTTTTTGCCGTTGGCAAAATAATGCGCTTTAAAGTAATAATTTAACCTTGCCAAGGCTAACCTTAGAAGGTTAGGGTGTAATAAAAATATTTCGTATCAGAAGCAGGCCTATTAAATATGTTATTAAAGAATAAGATTCAGTATTTATCTGACCAGATTAATGTTCAATTTTGTTTTCTATTTACATGCGAAACATTGTTATTAAACCATGTAATATTCACAAGCCACTTTAACAGTTTTATATTACAGAGCCCAATTAACGTTATATAATATTAAAAGTTTTTTTTTTCATACAAAGTTGACAATTTTTGTATGGAAAAAAATTTGATCCCGATCCCGATCAAATCTGCACTGAGTATAGTTATATATAATACATGTCATAAGTTACTATAGTTTTTAACGTTCACCCAATAGTACCTAAAATGGGAGATAGAATCTCATTTATTGGCTCTAGGAGTAGATATGGATAGATAGTTTATTGCAAATAGCTGTGAAATGGATTCTCGTGGCCGGCTGTCTGTATGTTTGTTTGGCGTTATTTTGCACTCACCAATGTAGGTTTTGTTTTAATCAGTACACGTGAATATCAAATTGTAATAACAATTCAACTCGACGAAAATTTTAAGTCATTTTGATGCTTTTTTGTATTTGTTACGTGTATTCAGTATTGTCTCCGTCAGATGCCACGAATCTATTTCAATAAAAGCAACCTTTAGTTCGTTCCACAATGTATTGCTGATACATTTTTTTAGTTCTTCTTTAGTTATACACACAGAATAAATTTATCCATGGTTATACATTTCTAATTGACCCATTCCATATTCTAAATTACAATTACAATAATATTGCAATTATTATGTGCTAGAGGAGCGTCGGCAACCAAGTGAGTCTGTTGCTCGAACAAATTGACATAAAGGATAAGAAATTATTTAATTACTCAAAAGCTGTAATTGTGTATATACAAGACTAAAGACTAGTCTTGCTTGGTTAGTGAAAAGATATTTAATAGGTATATTAGGTGTCGTTGACGAAACTTAGGAATTCACTAATTCAATAGCGAATATTTAAAAGTTAAACAATATAATATGTGCATATGTGTTTATTAAGATGTAAGAACTATCATAAATAGTACTCTACACTACAAAGATATTAAAGTTCTATATTGCACCGTAATGACTAGAAATTGTAACTTAATATAAATAATACATTGTGTAGTATGATAATTGAAGATGTATACCTACATACATTTTGTGATACTTATTGTATTTTATTGATTATTCTTTGCATAATAAATGTTAAGACCAGAAGAATGTTATTTTATTTTTTTGAATTTCTAAATGTGCGGTTTGCTCTGGAATCTTGTTCAGTACCATCAATAAACGAAAGTAGATGCATTTTACAAAGTAATGTTGCAATAGAACACAGTGTAAAAATATATCTATGATGGTATAAGTAGTCATGTAGCCATAAAATTATTTCATATTTTACTACATAATTGGAAGTTAAGTGGGTATACTAATTAATACCTACCAAATATTTCATAAATTATTATCGTTACTAATTTCATAAGTAAAAAGTTCGGGTCTATTATCCAAATACCACTATTTTAGTTCCAAACCTTTACTAGTATACATCCAGCCATAATATGTATTGTGCATTGATATTTCGACCTAGTAAGTAAACTGAGAATAATCGCATCATGTAAATTGCAAAGGGATACCACCAATTTTATTTTTCGTAACTACAGATAATTATTACTAATTCTATAGACCTGACAAAATACATAAACAGCTTCTTACAATTCTACAAAATATCTGTATCTTACCGCGATTAACAATCCAGTTCTTTTTTGTTTTAGGTACATAGGTCAATTTTTCTCGAAGTTCAAAAAACTAACTATCAACGTCTTGATAGAGCAAGTCTTAATTTATATTGTTATTATTTTAGTGTTTTATTTATTTACTTATTACTTACTGAAGTAGATAATACATACACCTACACGTCTGCCTGTGTCTATAGTGAACACATAATAGTGTGTTATCGACAATAAAACACAGATGTAAAAGAATATTATATTATCTACTTGTTTTTCTTAATTTATTTACGTACATTATTTTAGAGTAGAATATTTTCCGTAGTCTAGTAGGATGTTTCAATAACAGAAAAATATTGTCCTTTAATATTAATAGCTATGTGTATTCAGTATTGTCTCCGTCAATAAAAGTAACCTTTAGTCCGTTTCACAATGTGTTGCTGATACAATTTATTAGTTCTTCGCTAGTTATACATTTGTAATTGACACATTCTATGTTCTAAATTACAATTAGAATAATATTGCAATTATTATGTGCTAGAGGAGCGTCGACAACCAAGTGAGTCTGTTGCTCGAACAAATTGACATGAAGGATAAGTAACTTTTTAATTACTCACAAGCTGCAATTGTATACATACTAATACTAAAGACTAGTCTTGCTTGGTTAGTGATAAGATATTTAATAGGTATATTAGGTTTCGTTGATGAAACTTAAAGAAATCACTAATTCAATAGCGAATATTTAAAAGTTAAACAATATAATATGTGCATATATGTTTATTAAGATTTAAGAACTATCATAAATAGTACTTTACACTACAAAGATTATTTAAGTTCTATATTGCACCGTAATGACTAGAAATTGTAACTAAATTTAAATAATATATGATATACTGTGTAGTATGATAATTGAAGATGTATACCTACATACATTTTGTGATACTTATTGTATTTTATTGATTATTCTTTGCATAATAAATGTTAAGACCAGAAGAATGTTATTTTATTTTTTTGAATTTCTAAATGTGCGGTTTGCTCTGGAATCTTGTTCAGTACCATCAATAAACGAAAGTAGATGCATTTTACAAAGTAATGTTGCAATAGAACACAGTGTAAAAATATATCTATGATGGTATAAGTAGTCATGTAGCCATAAAATTATTTCATATTTTACTACATAATTGGAAGTTAAGTGGGTATACTAATTAATACCTACCAAATATTTCATAAATTATTATCGTTACTAATTTCATAAGTAAAAAGTTCGGGTCTATTATCCAAATACCACTATTTTAGTTCCAAACCTTTACTAGTATACATCCAGCCATAATATGTATTGTGCATTGATATTTCGACCTAGTAAGTAAACTGAGAATAATCGCATCATGTAAATTGCAAAGGGATACCACCAATTTTATTTTTCGTAACTACAGATAATTATTACTAATTCTATAGACCTGACAAAATACATAAACAGCTTCTTACAATTCTACAAAATATCTGTATCTTACCGCGATTAACAATCCAGTTCTTTTTTGTTTTAGGTACATACTCGTAGATGTTTTATAGACGTTAATATGTAACATAAAATATAATAAAAAACCTACATAGAAATTTACGACTAAAATAAGACAGTCAACATAAACACTGACAACAAATCTTCAGAATTGAAACAATCATAGAACGTAGGGACCTTTCATCATACCCTTAAACTCTGGGCGTTAGACTCCTGTTACAATGTTAGGAGTACCAAATCCCAGCCCGGAAAGTGGTGGGAAAGACTGTCTTGTTAGTTGTGAGTGTATTGTAGGTTGTCTGAGCTTAGAGCAAGCGAGGTGAGTACGCTCCGCCTCTGGGGATTCACGCCTAAATTTTCCCAGTTGATCCACGACAACCTCGCAGTCAAATCTGAAAAAAAATTTGTTTAATTTAATATTTAATAAATGTTAAACGTATTTGCCACCTTCGCTTCACTTCAACTCATCAGTTGTCCAATGTGTCGGATTTTTTTATTATAGTAATAGCAGCCGAGAATGACGGGAGGTAAAGCTGTAAAGCTTGAAAAGAAATATTTGCCACAGTTAGGTACCAGTTCCCGATTATTGCTTTTGCAGAACTTCGATTTCTTACCAATCGAATCTTTAAATCGACATATGCCGCCGGGCCAAGAACTCTACTGGCTCTCTAATTTTATGTCAATTTTATGTAAAACCAAATTACAATAAAGAATAAGTTAATGTAGCTGAGAATAAATATATATCTAATAATAAATGTCCTAAGATAACTCACACACGCCATTTCAAATTTAATTGTCAGCCGATACTGTATATCATATACCTAAATATATCTAAATACATACTTTAACAGAGATATTTATTACACACCGAAACAGACATTCCTGCTCACCACAGAAAAATTCTGGATGGAAATCGAACGTACGACATCCAGCCTAGCGACTGCTGATTTAATGAACCTTACTAGTAAAAATAAACCTAAATAGATATACTAGTAAAAATTAACTTTACTAGGTTTTTTTAACATACACTTTACTAAGTACTAAACCATCTCAACGCAATTTGTAAAAATTGAGCGTTGCAAACATTTCCCGATTCAATTCAATAACAGCTTGTAAATAAAAACAAACATTAGTGCTATACTCACCACTTGTATTCCAGTGAGCTCGTTCGGCTTTAATTTCACCCCGCAGGCATTTTTCCACGTACGTTAGCGGATCATAATCAGCGTTCAATACCTGTCATAATATTTTATGAAAGAAGAACGAACAAATTCACATATCAAATATAGGATTTTTTTTATACATTACATATCGATTTAATTGTTATGCTGTAGCGGTAGACACTAATGGTTATAATTAAATTACTAATCAATTGAGATTGACAAATTCAATTCATGGACCGAAACCGCACAATTGTCACGGCAAAATATTTTCACTGCTGCGCTATGTTGGCGCGTTTACGTTTTGCGATTTTTGTTATACAATATTATGTTATATAATACTACAGAATACTAAAAACAATATTCGGCTGTGCTGCCGCGATAAGTCGTCGCTAGTACCATTTGAGTTTTAACGACTATCCCGCCACTTTGTAGCCGGCAACTACTAAAGAGCACGATCCATTCGGATTCTTACTTTGTATGTATTTCTCAGTGAAATATTTATATAAAAGTAATTATTATTTATCAATATTTTAGTTTATATTCAATATTACACATTGGATAATATAAAGAAAAACAAATTTTCTAATGATCTTGACCGTCTAGTCGGCCGTTAGTTAGTCAAAGTTACTCGGCTTACCTCTAGTTGAATTATTTAGTGATATCGATAACTAACCTCCCTGAGCAGTGCGATGTACGCGATGGCAAGACGCAACGTATCGATCTTGCTGAGCCTCTTCTCATACGGGAAGGTCGGCACGTGCACGCGCAGCTCATCAAACGCCGAGTTTATACTGCTAAAGTTATAACGCCATACACACATTTTAGTAAACACAATACATGCCATACATCATTATATTATGACTAAGTTTTTATGAATCATTGTGGGAGTAATGATAAGTCAAAGTGGTGCAAGTACTTAAATATTTATAATTAGTAGAAATTTAGATTTTTTTTGTCTATTAGAAGTAGATACTTGTTTGTAGACTAAAAGCTTAGCCAGACGTTTATTTAAGTGGCTAGATATTAGCTACCTATTTGCCAAGCTACTGAGCTATCGTAAAAATAAAGGTTCCGTACCACCGTGCAAAATTTAGTAGGCTAATATATTACCTATACGGGATGGGCGATACAATTTTAACTTAAAATATTTTTCTGCGATTTTGGTACTTATAATGATATTGATATAGCCTGTGGCAGACGGACAGACAGAAAGCGAAGGAGTAAAGATTAAGTAGGGTTCCGCTTTCACCCTCTGGGTACGGAACCTTAACCTTCAGCAATTGTCAGACGGTTAATGATAGCAAAAAAGTCCATCTTGGTCGGTCGGAGGTCGAAGAACTTTGTAATATATAAGGACCGTTGACTTATGCAAATCTTTTTATTACTCCGCGGACCCAGTCTGCTTAAATAATGAATTGAATACGATACATATCTTATATTATTACATATCTACCTAAATCAAGCCATAATTCTAGTACCCTATATTCCTTTAAAGATCAAGGCCAAGCATTCAATCGATCGTCCATCACCTACAAATATGTATAACATTTCTCCTAGGATCTCTATCTATCTTCTGTCTAGCTGCAATCTTATCTGTATAATATATATATATTGTCTTTTTTATTTCTTTTTTCAGCTTCCTCTGCCTACTCGTGTCTACCTGCCTTAACAAATTTTCTTTATTCCTACTTACTCCTCTAAAGGTTGCCTCAAAGGAAGAGATCGTAGCTTAGCGATAAGACCGCCTTTTGTACTATATTTATACGTGTTTCTGTCCTGTTATCTTCTTCTTGGTGTACAATAAAGAGTTATCTATTTATCTATCTTGTAAAATCGCTGCTTTAGAAGAGAGTGACGGATATACTTACCTTGAAACTCGACTCAGTTGTCAAAGGTTTTCGCAATGGCTTAATAATATAGAGTAAGAACATTTTTTAAAATGATTAGGGAACTCAGTACTTAATCAAAACCAAGATAAACCTACCACGAATAGAAAACCACGCGTATAAAGAAAAAAGACATATTTCACTGTAGGTAGTTAACTCGTTACACAGACGCGCCTGAAAAATTTCAAGAGAGAAAGAGAAGAAGAGGGCTTTCAAGGTAAGGTAAGGTCGAAAAGATTGTAGAAAGTAGGTGCGATAGAAGTTCGTTCCGATTTATTTTAGAAATTAAATTGGCTTAAAGTCAGCGTTGGCAATACTTTATTACCGCTGAAAGTTAAAAAAATCACAGGGTGCACTTAACTGGAAACAGTTGCTGTGCAAAATTAATTTATAATTTTTACTTAGTTTCTGTACATTTGATTAGCCCCAACGCGATTATTTATGTATTTCAAAATGCCCATTGACCTGGAGTTTTCACTGAATCTAATCAACTTATGCTGGAATATTTTTTCAATATATATCTCCTGGTAGCTATGTCTGCTTCCTACTTCTAAGTTCTTTTAAAGACTATAATAGTCGCTTTCATACAACTTAGGACGCGGTAAGATAGTCTGTGTCTCGGATGACTTTTACAACACAAATAACGCCTATAACGCTAAAATAGGCATTTATGTGTCGCGGAAATCGAAACCGAGACCTCTTGCTGGGCAGGCATGATTGCTACCTTTTGTTTTACGGGGCCTTTTAAAACAGCTATGTTGATTAATTTAGTATATACGCAATCGCCTATCAATTCTCAAACGGACTAAGCGACGAATTTACATAATTACGGTCTACAGCTGTAAAGTTTTAGCCTCTTTTACCTCTACAGTTACTTGTTCCTAGAATAAAAATAAATAAATATATTTGGACAACTCACACACGGCCATCTGACCTCAAACTAAGCATTAGCTTGTACTATGGTGATCAGAAAACTGATATAAGTATATTATTAAATACATACTTATATAGATATTTTTTAACACAGAGACACACAGAACAAACATTCCTGCTCGTCACAGAAAATTTTGGCCTTGGTGGAAATGGAACCCACGACCTTCGATGTAGCAGTCAAATTCGTTAACCACTAGACCAAACGGCCTGTCAAACGTTATAATTAAATTCAATTATTTACTGTTATTAACTTTCTTAGGCGCAATAAAGCAAAAACAAAACAATCCGTAAATTTGCCGCATCTAAAATCTGCCCTATAGTACGCTTACTCAGGGTACTGGACTTGTATGACTACTTCCGTATAAAAGCTCGCCAATAAGTAAACCGTTGAAATGTTATTCAGTTGTTGCGCTACGCGGGACTTCTATCCTGCGTCAGCAAAAAACGGAGCCGACTCCTGCTTTAATTCGTGCTATAAAATTAAAATATATATCCTTGAAGCTGCTTAATGTGTACATTTTGTGTGTTTGAGGTAATAAATGATTTTATTATTATTATTTAATGCAGTGGGATGAAAAATGGTGTGATACCCATTGGGTCCGGACCTCAGCATACGACGACGCTCGCGGACATTGGCCGCGGCGCGCTGCACACGGTATGGAGACCCTCCGCAGTGGTACTCCGGCTCCACAGTCGCATCCAACAGTGCATCTACAAAACGATTTTCACTATGAATCAATCCTTTCTAATATTCTAAGTTCGGAAGTAACCTTATCTGTTAGCTTTTTACCCAAATGTACTAAACCGCTTTTGATGAAAATTGGTACATAAGAACAGAACTTGAATTAAAACATAAGCTAGTTTTTTATGCGAAAAAAGGTTTGAAATAGAGGATGAAAGTTTCGATGGAAATATTAATATAGCGTTTGTTTTATTAAAGTCAATTCACAAATAAAACAGTTATCTCAATTTAAAGAATCGCCTATATTGCCCTTACCGATGTGTCGTAGGTCCCATGGAAATCACTAACACATATGTACAATAATTCTAGTACTAGTAGTAATAATTCAGGCACAAACACTTAACTGTCTCGCAAGTAGTCACGTGCAAAGGCGTCATAACCTGTATGTACGAGTAGATAGAATAAGGACATGTCAAGATTAAATTGAATTAAGTTGCAATAACGCGGTTACGGTTGTAAGATGAATGGACAAACGCAAGGTATGATCATTTTAATCGATATGACATAAGAGTACATAGTGTTTTGGCTTCAATCCATTAATGACCCATTCCTGCTCTTCGTGGGCTTCCGGGTTCGAATTCCAAGGCGCGCAATTTTAATTTTTCGGAGTTATGTGCGTTTTAAGCATCTTACTGTCATTCGCTATAACGGTGAAGGAAAACATCGTAAGGAAACCTGCTGGGGAAATTGCAAAAACTCAAAGGTGTGTGAAGTCCGCCAATCCGCGCTTGGCCAGCGTGGTGGACTAAAGCCTTGACCTTCTCATTCAGAGAAGAGAGCACTCAATAGTGGGCCGTGTTGGGTTGAGATGGAGATGATGATGGGACTCTCTTCGAGATTGAGAAGGCTTAGAGCACACTCCACCACACTGCTTCAGTGCCGTGGAGGGGTTAGTTGCCAAGTGTTTGAAGCTTTTATGCCACCCGAAGACTAATGACGTGGCTCAACGATAGCTATATAACGATAGCAATCGGGATAGACGGTGCACTCCGAAGCATGGAAGCGATGAGTTTGTTTTCTAGTTCTTTTCTAGTGGTCACCCATTCCCCTATCGACCGCGCACGCTGTTGCTAAACTTCCAAACATCACATGCCGTCGGCATATCACCACTTTAGTTATGAATAAAATATAAATATCTTTGGACAACTCACACACGGCCATCTGATCCCAAACTAAGCGTTAGCCTGTGCTATTGCGATCAGAAAACTGATAAACATACATATGCTTTTAAATACATACTTAAATAGTACTATTACACACCCAGACACACAGAAATTCATTCTCATCACAGAAAAGTTTGACCTGGATGGGAATCGAACCCACGACCTCCGGTAGTAGTCAGGTTCACTAACCACTAGAACAACCGGCCTGTCATAATACTTACAGACTGTTTTACCTATTATTAAAATGTGAATAAAATATAAAGTAAATATTCGGATATTTTTTTTATAAAATACAGAGGTTACTAGATACTACGCAAATTATTCAATACATCTGTCATATTCGTTATTTATGCATTCAGTTAGCGGAAACCTTATCGTCTCTACATGTACAGAAAATTCAATCTTTTTCTCAATTGCAGCTAAAGGGAATGTAATTAAAAAGTTCTATTCTCAGTCGTATTTATTCTCTAAAGCCAAAGTTTTTGTTACTTTTTACAAAAACATAGTTGATGCATTTGAACTTTTATATTTTTAAACTTCGCCAATTCGATTAACAGAGCAACATAAATGTTTACTTTTTCCGCAAGTACTTTTTTCTTCTTTGCGTTACGTCGTCTATGTTTTCGTGTTTTGGTTTATTTACACTTTTTCCTACTAAATTTATGGTCTTCCTGTTTTTTAAAAAAGACCCTTGAATAAATCGATTCATTATTAGTTAACTTCTATATTAAGATATTTAGCGAGCTATTTTTACTTTTTATCCAAAAATAACAACTATTTGTCATTTATTTAATAATTTCAGTCTACTGTTGTTAAGGGCGGCAGTGATTACCATCAGGTGACCCGTCTGCGCGTTTGCCTGCTTATCACATAAAAAAAATCTCGATTATTAGTAAGGCCGCACTTATAGTAAGTGGCACGAGTAGCAGCAGAGATGAATAAAGATGAGTAGAATACATCAACCTTACGATAGGTGCGTAATCAATAGACGACGAACCAATCGAATAAGGCGAGGGCACGAGTGATGAGAATTCAACCAATAAAGGCACTCACTGTAGCTATATAATTTATAAACAAGCTAGACGATGGAGAACTCTCATGTCAATCTCGCCAAAGCTATTTAAAATTAAATAGGAAACAAGGCATATTACGAATATGTATACATATATGTATCATCTCTATGTAACTAATTAGTCTTCACGAATATGGAGACCAGCCACCTGATGTTAAATAAGTCAGCCTCTCTCACGAATGACAATAACACCAAAAGCGTCGGCGCGGGGGATCGGTGTTATTTATCTAATTAATCGCTATGAATCTTATTTTAAACGTGCAGCAAACTCTTTGTAACCTTTTTAAGACAATTGGACAGACGGTGGAGTATGAAATTGTATGCGTAGAAAAAATTTGATCCCCTATTTCAACCCGCCCACCGAACGAAATTTCAAAAATGCTAGAACAAATATTTATAGTATTAAAAGTAGGTTAAAAATTTGTTTCATGATTTTATATTCCACGATAAAGACTTTCCGTACAAACCTCCTATACAAACATGTATTCCCAATTTAAACCCCTTTGAGAATTATTTTCCCATAAAACGTAGCATATGTTCTTTCTGAAATCTCTGAACGAATTTTCTACAAAATCAATTCATTGGTATATTAGTGACAGCGATATAAATAGAAATTTACCTATAGATTTATTTATAGTAAAGTCAAGACATATAAAATACAATATATTGCAATTTCTATTAAACACGAATATTGCTACTACCGTTATTATAGATAATACTACATTCAGTACTTGAAAGGCAGATGAAGCTGGTTAATTATTAGTAAGGCTGACACAAAATCCATAGTAATTTCGATATCGAGCAAGTTATAGAGCATGTAAATTAATAATACAATTTCGGTGCGTATCATAAAATAAATTGGGATTATTATTTAGTGTATTTTAACTTTAATGGAACGAAAAATTTTAGTTCATATTCAAATTCGAAAAGGTCCTAATAAAGCTAGATATCTTAAGAAAACTTACACACATCGCGTTCAGAAAACTGATCGAAATAAATTTATGCTCATCACAGAAAAAAATGTCCTGGATGGAAATCGAATCAACGACGCAGGAGTCACGTTTATTAACCACTAGACAAACAGAAATCAAACTTAGTTACCCGACCGACGGCTTATGACGATCCTGAGTATTTAACTAACAGCCGTGCTCGGTGGAAGGATTTTTTTGTTTTTTTAATATTGGACAACCCACACACGGTCATCTGACCCTAAACTAAGCGTTAACTTATACTGTGGTGATCAAACAACTGATAAACATATATATTTTAAATACACACGTATGTATGTAGATATTTACACCCAGACACACAGAACAAACATACCAGCTCATCACAGAAAAAATTGACCTGGGTGGGAATCTAACACACGACCTTCGGTGTAACAGTCAGGTTCGCTAAGCACTAGACCAACTGGCCCGTCAAAGTGATGAGTGCCGTGAGCGTTAGTGCTAACAAATGCCAACGGCTATTAGATTGTGAATGGTCTGAAGGAATAAGGATAGCCATAGAAAAGATGGATGAATTGTAAGATGATACGGGACCGACGGACTTATGTACCCTTCGAAGCACGCTCATAAAATTTAACAAGGCAAGCCGCGGGTGTGAGCCTCTCTCAGTTCTCTTGAAAAAAAAACGTGCGTACCTGTGTGTAGCTGTCGAGAGTGCTGATGAACGTACGCTGCGAGAGGGAGCTGAAGTCGTGTGCGTGCTGCAGCGTACACACAGGACGGCAGCTCAGGGGTGAGTGATGACCCCTCGTCATCCGAACCATCCGCGTAAGTGAACTTTAGTCCAGTGTAGTCCAGTCGGCGATTTTCACTAAAACAATTTTATTGCAACAATTAGGAATAACACCTAATAAAGTCGGTGGATAAAACATGATTTTATTGGTGTTAGTCAATCATCAAGCAATCAGCCCCAGGGCGCGCACTTCTGACTTTTCGGAGTTATGTGCGTTTTAAACATTTAAATATCACTCGCTATAACGGTGAAATAAAACACCGTGTGGAAACCTGCACGCCGAGGAGTTTTCAAAACTCA
>DWJZ01001114.1:0-25408 GCA_018249125.1 Asbolis capucinus | reverse complement strand
TTTAATACTTTTTGTGTGAAAGAGTAACAAATATCCCATAATTATTTATCTATGCATTATTGCAGGTTCTATTAACACATAGGTTACTTTTAATTAGCATAGCGGACGAAGCCGCGGGAGATAACAAGCTATTAATTCGTTAATTTTAAGATTCTAAGCTTAGAATCTATTAACCCGTATTGATATTAATATTCCCATTAAACTATCAACAACTTTAACTCAACTATTAGGTTTTAGTATTGAAGTCGTTAAAACAGTCACATCTGCTTTCGAAATTTCTCCATGCACTCAAGTAATTAAAACTTATACAAAACAATTGAAAATAGCATTAGGAAGTACCATTTTGAGGCAACTGTCGCGAGAAGACGTAATTTATACTCATAATTGGCCATTATTTTAATTACGCGTTTTAAATTTCCGTTACGAAAATATAAGCTTTTGAAAATTTGATCGAGGTAATTGGTTTCTATCCAATTTCATGTTTTATCTCCCTGTTTAGAGTTCGACGAAGTTTTACAGTAATGGTAAGTGGGTATTTGTAACAATATCTTGGCTATACTTGTTCGGAGAATGATGAGTACCTTCTCATCAGATTGTTTTTCAGATAAATTAGTAGTAACATGAGAAGGATTAGACGAGGGTGACGTAGTAAAATGATTGTCAAAATACACGCTAGTATTATGGACTAAGGACTGTTTTAGCTACGGCTTCAGACAAACCAGTCACCAGGTACAAGTAGTTATTGTGAAATAACTGTAACGTTACAGTACAGCGAAGTGATAGCCTAGTGGTTAGGAATTCGGCCTCCTACTTGAGGGGTCCGGGTTCAAATCCCAGGGCGCGCACTTCTGACTTTTCGGAGTTATGTGCATTTTAAGCATTTAAGTGCCACTCCCTATAATAGTGGAGGAAAACATCGTGAGGAACCCTGCATGCCGGAGAGTTTGTAAAACTCAAAGGTGTGTGAAGTCTGCCAATCCGCACTTGGCCAGCGTGGTGAACTATGGCCTTAACCTTCTCCTACAGAGAAGAGACCCGTGCTTAACAGTGGGCCGTGATGGGTTGAGACGAAATGTAATATTAAACATGGTATTGCGAACTTACTTTTAGATATTGATGTCCTGTATAAGTTGTTAAATATCTTCAAAAACATTAAATCTTCGATAATGTAACCCAAGTTGTGAAAAAAATACCAAAAAATCTCCTTAAATCGCTTATGCTGTGGAAACCATTGACAATAGAGCAAAGTAATGTACTATGCTTTTATAGAGAACATCAATATATACAAATAAGTCCACGACACCATATGTCTAACTGTTACAGTTAAGTCACAATAACTCCTTTTTCTAGCAACTGGGTTTTCCGACGCGGAACCGAGGGCAGTTTCTATTACAATGATATACATACTATGTATGTATATAGAACATGGAAACATCAAAACAATTCGACCATGTCAGTGCGTCGTTCGAATAACGGAATTCATTTGTGTTATCGACTGGAAAGTTGGACAGTCCCTTTGTAGCTTCTAACATTTTTGTACGAAATTAGCCTCTTTTCTCTAGATAGGACTGCTTGCTGAGTAAGCATGCATTACATACGTATGTACATTGTATTGAGAATGTATGCGATACAAGGTTTTGATAGTTATGGAGTTTTGTATTAATAGATATTTGAAGTTTCTTGATCATTTTTTTTTAAAGGGAAACTCTTACGCTTTCACGCCTAAACTACTGAACCGATTTTGATGAAATTTGGTACAGAGATAGAGTTGACCCTAAGAAAGACTATAGGCTACCTTTTATTGCGAAAAATGGGGAAGAAGGGGTTAAAAGGGGATGAATGTTTGTATGGAAATTCGTCATTATTAAAGATATAACAGCAAAACTTTGTATTTAGACACTTTGTAAGGAACGATAGGACATAGACTTTTTTATATCGCGAAAAAAGGCTAGAAGGGTTCGATAGAGGGGATGAAAGTTTGTATGAATATTCGTCATTTTTAAAGATAGGAAACTGTGAAACTTTGTAATTCACAAATAATTCACATATGGCATAAGACAGCATTTTGACCACCACCCACCACCACGACAACACACGGACGAAGTTGCGGGCAAAACTAGTTTAAAATATATTTAGAAACAAGCTGTGTGGTTACTTCAAGTTAGGTTGGCTTCAATCCATCATTGGCCCACTACTGAGCACGGGTCTCTCCTCATACTGAGCATACTCCACCACGCTGCTCCAGTGCGGATTTGTAGAACGGTTTTGGGCAACTCAAGTATGGGAAGTTTTTATCCAAAAGCCTCCGACACGGCTAAACGATTGCTATCTAACGACAACAACCGGGATCGACGACTGTACGTGCCTTCCCAAGCAAGGTAGCGTTCATGATTTTTTTGCCACTAGCGGTCACCCAACCTCCTACCGACCGCGCCCGCTGTTGCTTAACTTCTTCGATCGCTTATAATCGAAACCAGCCACTGATTAGGAACTCTTCAAGTTAGGTCACTTGATAGAATCTTTGAAATTTCATTTCAGTTCCCTATAGTCACAAATCTCTTTTCCTATGTTTATTTTTGAATAAAATTATGAACGTCATATTTTGAATCTACCACCGTTTTCCTACCGTGATAAAGAGGAGAAGAAAGCTTTAAGAGCTTAGCAAATCGTTCGAAAATACTACCTACCTCACCATAAATAACACTAGGCATCTATCGGCAACAACTTGCCGTATGAAATTTAAAAACTTAATTCTTGAATAATAAAAGCAAAATCCATTGTACCATTAAACTTATTGCTAACTAAACACCAAAATTTAACGTAACACTTCGGCGATATAATATAATGTAATCCGCATGAACCAGGGTCACCAGAAGTTTTAACAAAACGTGGTTAGGTAGCAGTGGGAGGAAATGGGAGGAATTGGGAGGACCTGTTTTAATGAAAGGATTTAAGGTATGTGTCAGGATAATCTGACTCATTTCGATTTGAAAACTATTTAGTTGAGAAGCAAACGTAAACGGTTTTGGTATTAAATCTTAAGCCGCGTGAGAATGAAAGGGCAAATGGTGCGGTACATTTATAGAAGAATAGTATTTATTTATAAGGACAATTAAGATTAGTTTTGCTTGTCAATACACAAAGATTCGTCGTAAATATCTCGTCATTACGAACGAGGCGCTTTACTTTTTATCACCCGTACCACGAAAGACTGGAATAAGTTGTCCGCGTCGGTGTTCCAGTTCGATTAAAATGTCTTCAAGTCAAGAATCAATAGGCTTCTGCTAATTTAGTGCACTTTACCATCGAAGACTTCATCACCGTTGCCATCAGGTGGGATCGACGTTAAGCGCTGATTTACGGTAAAAAAAAACTAACACATGTTACGGTAATTTCTTTTATAAGCAGTAACAAATGTCTCGGGACAACTCACACGCGGCCGGTTCAAAACTAAGCGTTATACAATGGTGGACAGAAAACCATATTTATATATATCTATATATTTCCTACGCCCAGACAGAGATCAAACATTCCTGTACAGAAAAGTTTGTTCTAGATGGGGCTCGTACCCACCATCTCCGGTTCAGTAGTCAGATTTACTAACCACTAGACCAACAGGCCTAATAATTTTATATAGCTACTTGTGAAATCAAGTCTGTCTCTTTATATAAAGGAATAAGACTCGCAGGACATCTTGAATTGATTTTTTAGTAGATTGAAAAAAAACTTTTAATGGGTATTATACAGCGACATCGCAAACTTATACTTGACTACTTTCCTAAGCAGATATTGTTCGTCATTTGAAAATACAATGTGTAATCAACTAATCTCTTCGAACGAAACACTTCACATAATTATGATAGAATTTCACTTACAGGTAAGTTCGTTTAATCATCAATTGAATTTCCTGAATAGATTATTATAACAAACGAAATAGCTGTAAAATGGGAAACTCACACATACACAGCTCCAGACACGTCTCCACACATACACGCACACAGATTCATTCACCTTCATACACATAGGGACAAACAACACATACACGCGTTTCCTTGTACTTCATAATGCAATAAATATTATACAAGATGTACATATATGACCTCGCTTCGTTTTACTGTAGTTTGGACTGTCGACGGGATTTTTAAAATGACAAATTTTAATCTTCGCGTAAACCAGGTCTGTGTGATCCGCATTGCAATTGGATTCGAGCCGCAGTTTGCCGACCCTTTTAAGGAAATTCTTAATTTGCTTATGAAATAACCCGACATTGCTTATCCTCAGCGCAAGAGTATAAACTGGACCGACATGTTTTAGCCATTAAATTTTGAAACGTGGCCTAAAATTATATATCATCATCACATCGCTCCAGCCACCATCGCTTGGCCTCGTCTTATCACCCGTACTGCGCAGGACTGGAATAAGTTGCCGACATCGGTGTTCCAGTTCAATTACAATGTAAATATCTTCAAATCAAGAGCGAACAGGTTTCTGCTAAATTAGTGCGCTTTACCACCAAAGACTTCATCGCCGTTACCATCAGGTGGGATCATAGTCAAGCGCTAACTTATTTATGGTAAAAAAAAACATTACTTTTGTGAATTTCCTGGCGCCCTGGGGCCTAATGAATGTTAACGTTATAAATTCTCCTTACTCGCTTTTAAGCGTGATTTTGTTGAAGGTTATTTCATGTAATTTTATTTGCCGTTAGACCGAATGAATTGTAAGTTATCGATAAAGTTGGGCACCTTCGTAGGTCGGAAGTTAAACGTTATTGCTATTTGTGATAGCAGTTTAAACGGATACAGACGTGATTAGACGAGAGTTTATGTTATGTCAATTAATTAATTCCGACCTTAAGATACCTGTAGCGACACGGGAAGTATAAAAACGCGTCGTGTCGAAGCTATCGAGATGGCCGACGGACTGTGCTTTATATTGCAACAAATTACAATAATAATGTTTGTACTAACAGTATAAAAAATATAAAATATCAGTAGAATATTCAGTTGGTAGGTAGACTACCCGTATTGGGTCCTATGTGAGGTTCCTGATATAAAGTAATAGCAAATGTTATGGAACGCGTGCGTCGCCTACAATAACTAAGATATGAGTGAATAACTCGGATGTCAAATGCTGTAGTTTTTTCGGCGCTATATATATATATATATATATTTCTTTTTTATGTATCTTTTTGTATACTTTTAATATTTATTATTCGGTTGTTTCATTTCTCTCTTTCGTAAAACAAAATTCTTCTTTTTTTTTCGAAAAACCTGAAACCATTTTTTCCAGGTGAAATGAACAGATCTATTAAAAGTTTAGGTAGGCTATTAGATACGGAATGATAGATACAGATACAGAAGAGACTCGATTAACCCTAATCTGGCTTATAGTTTTCATTAGAAATTCGAATAATCAAAAATCCGGATAACTGAATATATGACGAAAAACGGGTTTTTCGTATGCTTATTCCAGCATGAAATAGAAAGTAGTAACGTTTACCGCATATGTACATGTTGAAAATACAACATCTTTGCTTAGTATACTTTCTATATAAAAGAAGAAAAAATAGCATAGAATTTTTATTCCTATTCTTTTGCAAATTTTCTATCTTTTATCCTTTAAAGAGGGAAGGAAATAACGAATGTTACCGGAATTCTTACTGACCCCTCAAGACAACTTGTCAGGACTACGTGATCTGCAGTACAAGAACTGATAATCCGCCTCTTGCTCTTTCTGTTGGGAGTATTCTATATCTTAATAATATGTAAAGTGAATTGTCTCTACAAGAACCCCTTGTAGTCACTTCTTAACTAACTTCACGGCATTTTCGGTTAAAAAAAATTGCAATGAAAGGAAATACATTTTTACGTTATTATTGTTTTTTTGTAAAAAACCTAAAACCTTCTTTAAAAAAATCTGTACTAAGGAGCAATTTATTAAAGACCCACTGCTTCTGCTACTTACTACTATCAATATGCATATCGGCTCTTAGCTTATCTTGAAAAAATATAACGAACTTTATAATTGTTTTGAAACAAAATTCTCCCATCTGGCTGAAAGTAGAGTCATCATGTAAGAATGATCACGTAAAGAAATAGTGTTATGTACCCTATCCAGGCAATTTTTGCAATTTAATTGATATTTAATGTCCATTAAATATAACTTTTTTGTAGCCAAATGGACTGACGTAGGAACATATGGCCTAAGGACACAAGGACCATGGAAGTGGGCAATGCAACTTTGGCCTAAAATGAGAGCTCTTTTTACACCTTTCATTAAGAACCCCATATAATTTTGCATCAGATAACCCCGAAAAGAAGGTTAGTTCTCAATTAGTACGAAATGATCTAGACAACTCAGTTCATCCTAGAAGATAAATAACATTTAAAAAGTGGATTAAATCGTAACAATTACATGAGATTGTAAATTCTTCAATATTACATTAAATAGCAATGAAGAAGAAGATACTTACAACGTCGATCAGTTGACTAAGCCTAAGACCCATTTTGACGGTGAGCCGGTCGGAGTTATTGCCTACGGGCCGGATCAGTCTGTTGTAGTTCGAGAGGAGATCGTCGTACAGCCGCTTCGCCTCAGGGTTTGCGACGCTCAAGCGGCCCCACACGCACAACACTCCGACCACAAGCGCCAACACCATCTTAGGCTAACACCACCCCTGTGGACAATGGAAACGTATTTCAATAAAATTGACAAGTAATATAATTAAGAAACCAAAAAATCCGTCTGTGATAATTAAGTAATTGGTGCGTCTTTTGGCGCACCACGCATTAAAACAGTGATAGTGATATAAACGGTATATAATATATTTTTTAATTGATCTTTTCACGTTCTTTCATTTGATACCCAATATGGTAAAAAAAATCTATTCCCCTTATTTTCATTTGCGGTCGCCATTTTGAAAATTTACATTTACTATTCTGACGTATTGAACGACACTTCAAATATTAAAATCCGTCTAGCCGTACCAAAGAAATAAACATACAAACAAAAATACGATCGAAAAACTTTATCCTCCTTTTGACACAGATGGGTAAAAAAAATAAGGTAAAAAATCAGTGACAGTCTGATTTCAACGTTGGTATCTCCAGAAGGATTTCGAATTTTTAATGCATTTTAGAAGTTAATCAAGTTGTTAAATTCGGCCGAAGGAAAACATCGTGAGTTAAATTAAGCTAAGAATTCCTGATATAGATCTGGAAGGTGTGTGAAATCTACCAATCGGCACTTGACCAGCGTGGTAGACCAGGTGCTATGTCCCTCACATTGTGAGAGACCTGTGCTCTGCAGTAGGACATGAGTTACAATGAAAAGTTAATTAGTGAAAACATAAATGAAATTAAAGAGTTTATGTTACACAAAAACTCGTACATCTAGTCAAAATATGTAATGGTGATGTAAAATAAAAAAAGATAAAATATAGGAGACGGGATTAAGAAATCATAATCGTTGATTTATGTAAGGGAATCTTTATTACTGATATTAATGACAAGGTTAGAATTGATGACAGTACTAAAATACAAACACCAAAATTCGCATTTATGATTTATGACAACAATATCTATGAAATATATCCACTAATACCAATATTTCAGCGAACAAATACGCTTTATCCAAATGACAAATGGAGTGACAAAACTGATTTGGATATAATGAACTATTTTGAGGGCGTGTTAGTCGAAACGCAAATGTTGTTTGCCACCAATAAATTAATATGAAATTAATTTTGCCTAAATTACAGCAACAGTTGGTGTTTGTAATTTGGCGATTGTGATAAGGCTGTAAATCATGTTTATTATTAAATTCAACTCTCGACTTCTCTCACGCAGTTATTTTGACTGCGAGAAATTCAAGTGATTTATTGTCAGGTGCCATGCATAAATCTTATTTCGTCTTGATTTTGAGGTTCATTATTGTCAGATTAAAATTCAAATTTAAATCGTCATTAACGTTTTGATTTCCATTGAAATAATTATAATTAGATTAACAACTTATCTCTTCAATGAAATGCATAAATCATCCATTCATTGTTTATCCCCGGTGGTTAGCGGTTAGATCGGTTAGCTGTCTTTGAGTAATCTGCCACCATATATAAATAACAATTGTAATGACATGACATTATGAACTCTAACATATTCTTAGTTGACGAGTTTTACCTCAAAATCACTTCAAGTGTCTATACTATAAGTTTTCTTCCTCAAAACTCTTCTTGTTAGTTATTCTTCTTGGTAGTTTTTAATGCAATAATTCAAATACTTATTTTTATTGACTTCATCTCCTTTTCTTGATAAATATTATTATTACAAATGTTTTTTGATGGCAAAACATTATGCTGACAAGCGTAAATGTACATACAAAAAATATGACATTGATAATTTTCAATTAAAAACTTCATGTGTTCCTGAACTCCTAACGTTGTTGTGATTTTGTGCAGTTATTAGACAGCTATCTGGATTTCGTGATTTCTTCGACTAGATTTTGGTTTTGCTTCTGGCATATCATAAGTTTTAACTAACTTCGATTACTTATTTCAGTATCTGTACAGAGTCCCTAAACTAAGAAAAAATCGTGGAGTTGAAATGCATTATGATACAAAATGAAGAAGTATATACAGTTAAAGAAGACTCAAACTTGTTTTTTTAAGAATTTCTGAAAGTTCCTGTTTCGATCACAGATGGCGGCATATTTATCATAATTTTCACTTGTATTTCTTGTAATACAGTGTAAAAATGTATTGAAAATATACGTCAGATTAAGTAGCTTGAAATCGTACTTAGTAAACTCCTTTGATCACTGATGGCAGCACATAAAGTTTAATTTAATTAGTTTGTCGGAGAATCATTTCAATTTGTGTGTTCCTCTCATGAGCGGCATGATCTACATACATATGTAGTTGTACTCTCTTTCGATCACGTGCACCATTCTGGTTTTGTCTCTAACTCCTTAGCGGTCCAGGCAGTCTCTGGAACGCAATTCCTAACGAAATCAGAAAACCTGTTAATAAATTAACTTTTAAAAATAATCTCAGGAGTTAAAGTAACTCTTTAAGTTAATAACATCATTACTGATTTCATCATATATAATACTAATATTTATATGTAAGTATATATTCGTATATTTGTATGTAGTATGTGCATATTTATATTATATATTGGTAGGTCTTGTAAATATATCTTGTATAGTAAAAGTGCATTCTTTCTTTATATTATTCAAAGTATTTTTTTCAAAATTTTGATGACATGATCGATATAGAGCACGTAAATATATTTTTTTATAATTATTGTCTGTCTGTCTGAACACGCATCACGTGAAAACTTGCGACTAAATTTCGATGATACTTTGTAAAGTTATTACTTATATCTCCGATTAATGTTAAGGATAGTTTTTATTCCAAATAATTCCCAGATTTCCTTGGGATAGAGGAAGAAAGTTTGTATGGGAATTTTCTTAAATATCAAACGATTTGCTTGAAATTTGCAACAAACATTTCTTATTTATATTCATGATATATGTCATGTATTTCTCAGTTTTTTTTTATATTTTGTAAAGACAAGAAAAAAAAACCCGCAAAACAATGTGTATATTTTGAAATTTTTGATACGTTCTTTAATTTTATCCTATAAGAGATAGAAAAGGGGGATGAAATTTGTATTAAAATACATCTTAATATATGCAGTGTTTATGTTTGGAATTACTATAAATACTCGAGAAATACTTAAAATTTTGGATATTATTTTATCCCTAATTATACCGGGGTTCCCTTGGGATACGGGATAAAAGTTTGTATGGGAATTTTTGGTCCACTGGTAATAAAAAATATGTATATATGTATATGTTTGTAAGCGATGCTGCAGGTAAAGTTAGTATAACTATGTATATATTTGTATATACTTTAACCGCGGTTCGCGATTTTTTTGTTGTATCCAATTGTAGGCTGGTTCAAAATGCACATAACATCGAGCTCGCATTTGTACCATATTGTGGTCAATAAAGGTTAAATAAAGATGTGCTAAGTGTTTTTAACGGTCAAGCTAACACTGTAATTCCGTATGTTACCCATCCTTTATTATCAACATATATACTAACTACGAGTATTACAACATATTTTTTTTAAAGACTAACATTGATTTCACAAGGACACTAAATAGTTATTACTTAAAGAAGACATAGATGGCGTTGTTACTCAATTTTCAAGATGAGTCCTTTTTTCTTGAAGTTGGTTAATATACAACAGATATGAAATATATGTTCTTCGAGCTCGATTCCGTGAAGATATTTCAAAGCATGATTTTTATGGTAATCTTTATCTATAAACTTTAAACTTTACCACAATAAAATCTTATACGTAATAGTTAACTTTAACATTTTAAACAATTTAGGGAGAATAATATATAATTAGATGAAGGCGTTCCACACATCTCTGTTATCTGAAGGAACGTTACCCTTAATTACCAGATAAGGACCGGATAAACAACAATGAAAACCGAAGTACCTCGCATACCGTTATAAATCAATTGGAGAAACAGGAAGGTATGTGTATTTACGGGTCTACCCTACCCTTTTGTATTATTCTAATTATCCCGTGGTAATGACCTTAAAAGTGATGTGCTTAGTCATTGAATTGGTTTGGATTCGTGATTCGGGTTCTAAACTTTAGTCAGACTTCGTGATGAACCATGGTGTACTGTACTGGTGATGGGTCTTTTCTGTTACAGGTTGCTGATAGCGTCAAATGTGGTAGCCGCTCAAATAACTCTGCCCGTATCATGTAGACGTGCCTTCATATTGATGACCTACTACTGGCGACGGGTCTCTCCGTATACTATGCTGATTATAAGGAGAATCCTGCTCCAGAAGCATGTAGCCAACTATTGGTGGTTCACTACTGATCAAAGGTCTCTTCTTGCGCTGTCCTTAGTAAAAGGAGAATCCTCCAGAAGAACGTAACCAAGTCTATGATCTATCATCATTGCATCTATACTGTCCCACTACTGGGCTCGAGCGTCAACTTACAATATGAGAGATAGAGGCCATAGTCTACCACGCAGGCCAAAAGCATTCTCCTTCCTTGCTATGGCGAAAAGTTTCACATATTATATAAGTTTCGTGAAAGAAAATTCTCGCATGATCTACTAGCACACTTAAAACTTTCGCATTGGTAGTTCTATTCTGAAATCCAATCCAACTTAACGCATACACATGCAAATTTGGCTTGCAAGGCGCGCCTCGGTTTATGTTTGGTTTATAAGTTTCCTGTTTCTTGAATATTTTGCATATAATTGGAGTTTCAAACCCAGATGGGATCGTAAGTTAGTAAATTTTTATAAAGGGACCACAGGGGAAAAATAAGGAGGTGACGCGTCGTGTTGAAGCTATCGAAATGGCAGACTGATAGTGATTAAGTTCCTGATATACAGTAATAGCAAATGTTCAAGAACGCGTGCGTCGCCTACAATTATCATAAGGTGTAATTTGTATTGTAATGAAAGGAAAAACATTTTTATCGTCTTAGAAGCCGATAGCTAAAATAACGAAAGCTGTTATGTCACTGACGAAATGAAATATTTCTTTTCTTTGTTAAAAATTAAATAATGTTCCATTTTGGTGCGTGATAAACTTATTTAGAGGAAGTTGGGCAAATTTGAAATACAATATAATTTTTTATATATTTCATCTTCTTCTCGTTCGCTTAACGAAAAGAAAGGTATTGTGCTTATTAATAAAATTTTGTATTGTGTTTTTTTTATTTTCTATAAATTAGTGCTTGACCACCATCCCATATGATGGTAAACGGCGATGAAGTCTTATATGGTAAAGCGCACTAACTTAGTAATAGCCTATTCACACTCGACTTGAAGTCACGAACATTGTAATCGAGCGGAATCACTGACGCCGACAACTTATTCCAGTCCTTCGCGTACGCATGATGAAAGAGGACGCAAAGCGCCACGTACCGTCGTTCGTACGTGCGGTAATTTGCACGAAGAAGGGATGGATAGCATTCGTGCATCGGCTTATTCGATGATGGAATCGGGATGGGGGAAATAAATCGTTTAATTAATTTTCCTATTTAATCGATTTGTTTGATATTATATCAATAAACACAAGAGAGCAAAAAAAATCGGCAAGTTCCCAAAGATAATGAAATTGTGGAAACGTGAAATGTAAATTTACTATTTATCATTTCGATCTATTTTTATAATGTTCAATAACTACTAGCAAATAATGCTCAAGTGAAATTTCGTTCAGGCAAATTGGCCAAATAACTACCAAACAGAATTTGTAAACAGATTCTAGTGTAATTTTATTAACAAGCATTAATACGTAAAATTATAAGTTTTTACCGACTTTTACTAATGTTAGGTACACGGACGGAGGACTACGAAATTTTGCACAGTTAAAGTTGCTACGGAGAAGAATGCAGGAAGCTAGTATTTTTCATAAAAATGCATTAGAAGTATCTACATTAAATAATGAACTAAAAATATTACACACACAACCACGCAAGACACAAACTGACGTTTATTTATTCAGAAAAATAAACATGGGAAACTACGCGTCCCTCACCAATGGCCGCAAGCGACGACCGCTGATTTTCAGCACGGTCCCTATGCTGTATAGTTCAGAGATGGTGTGCTTATGCTTGTAACATTATTTAATAAAAGAAAAATTATTATTAAAAATTTCAATATTGTCTTATTTATAAATTGAATTACGCTTGAATTTCAAACACAGATACGATCTCTAATAATTATTAAGATAGTGCGGGCTACCCTCGCGTAGCTTAAAAAAAGATCCTCGTTTATTGTGTTTATTAATTAAATCAAAATATCCTTCGTTTGATCAAAATTCCAAATCTTATGCGAAATGCTTATTAACATTGAATAAACAGACCGGTCTAATTTATACCCAGCCTTTGATGGACATTTTAAAGTTAACCAAGTAATTTGCATAGGCCTTTTATTTAATTAACTTTATCTACTACCCTGCCCAGCCAACCCAGATTGCCTTTGCAGCAGATGTTATTTTGTTTATAAAACTACGTATATTTTAATCAGTTTTGCTGTATTACATCTAAAAGATATTATAATGAATACGTGAGCAAAAAAATTGTACTTGAACGAAATTTACCCTGACGAAGAACTATGAAATTTAAGACAGTTTCCGTAGACAAGTTTCCGTGGAGACGGAGTGCAGAAAGCGACTACTTTATGTAAAATACATTGGAAATACATTAAATTGCAAAACAAATACATTACACACACAATCACGTATTTAACACACACTGACGTTTGTCAAGATGAATACTGTCAATGACAATTTATTATTGAATTGAGTTGAGGTTGAATTTCATCCGCAGACAGAATCTCTAGTAATTATAAATATACAATATTACATAGACTATATGTTATTATTCAGAGTTTTTCTAAGTCCTCAGTAATTGATATATGTACTTACTACGTTTTAATAATTTATTAAAAATATTTTCACTAGCCTTCAACAGTCAAAATGTACACAACACAATACCCATAAAGTTCACGAGTTAAATTTCCCAATGGGATAGATATTTGATTAAAATATAGAAATATGAAATTTCGCCGTACTAAGTTGTCTATGGTCTTCATTAAAATTAGTGGAAACCGTAGGTTCTTATACAGGGCAGAAGTGCACTTAAAGGCATTTTATAAATAAATCCCTTGTAGGGGCGAAATGTTATACAATATTTTCTTTATTGAAGTTTAGTATATCCAAGGATGAAATTCAGTGACAACATAAAAGTGAATCTAATAAAAAAATTAAAATAATTCAAACTGGTATGGACGCTTCAGAAAGCCGAACGAAAGCGTCAGCAATTCAAGAATCAGCGCTGTCCGTCCGTCTATATTGGATTCTTACGCTGCGTACTTCACAAAGACTTGAATAGAACAGAATCCATGAAACCCTGGCTCTTTCGAAGTTAAAAACCTAACAGATTTAAAATTGCCGTTCAGTTTTCGCATGGTTTGCATTCAATGCAATTCGAAAGATAACCAGCAATTGGAAATTCTTTGGAAACCCATGGACGAATGCACAGAGAAAATTCGGAAATACCTAGTTTTGGAAAATCGATGCTTTGAAACTTCGAACACTGTGGAAAAGTCGAGAACTGTCCTTTTGAGATCTGTTGCAACTTTTCTACACAAATCTGTTTATACGTGCAGAAACTCTGAACGAAACGAAGGAAAGAATAAGTGAATGTTCCGAAAAAAATAATTAAATGCAAGCTATTATAACAGTGGTTCTGTAATTATTATCATTCTCACTACTTTACAATTGAAATCAAATCAAATAATTTTATTGTGGAATACAGAGGTACAGTTAAGGTGTTACATAATATCGGGAACAGTAGGTATTCTCGCTCTAACGGGCATACAATTTTAATAAAAAATATAAAATAAATGTACTAAAAATGTCACAAAAATAAATAAAACCATTAATTTAGGAAAATACAATCATTGGACTTATAACGATTTTTTATATTGTGTTATTTTCTGGGTAATCATTAATGAAATAATAGAATTTCTCAGTCAAAAATGTTTGTAATTTGTTTTTAAATTCCTGGACCTTAAACGTGGTACGAATAGAGTAGGTAATGTAAAGGCGAGTGATGCCGTACCAAATATACTCTGTGTATAGAGGTTTGTTTTGCAGTAGACTGCACATAGCTTATGTCTGTGTCTTTCTCTATCGTGGAATTGAAACAGATTTGGATTTGTTTCAGTAAATATGCAACATTTCAGTATGTAAAAACATGAAAATATTAAGATTTTGAAATGAAAAAAACCGGTTTACAATAGAAGTTAGAAATAGACCGTATACATTTTTTTGTGCTTTAAACACAAGAGCACTGCCCCACCTACAGCACTGTCCCAGAATATAATACTGGTGGTTGAATATTGGTCGCAAACGAGAAGTTCCCCAGTTCAAACCGCTCTAATTGCAATACCTGTCCCACTACTGGGCTCGGGTCTCCTCTCACAATCAGAGGGGAGCTGACCATGGTCAATCACGTTGACCAAGCGCGGTTTGGTTGACTTCAGACAACTTCGAGTACTTTATGGAGAATTCTTAAGAGTTTTTTTTATATTCAATATAATGTAAGGCGCACTAATTCAACAAAACCCTGTTCACAATTCAGTCCAGGTTTCCTCATGATGTTCTCTTTTACGCGAGTGATAATCAATTTCTGATACGCATATAACTTTAAAAATTTCAGGTGCGCGCAGAACTTGAACCAGTCCGTTCGACTGACCAACGTTGAAAACACAAGTACCTAACAACTAGAACGTGAAGCTTATTAATATTTAACTTATTATTAAATTTTAATAATGATTTTAGAATCTATGCCATTGTACTTGTAGGGAAAACACGGAAAAATAAAAACGCGTCTTGTCAAAGCTATCTAAATGGCCGACTGACAGCGCCGGTCAACTACCGTATTTATTATAACAAAATGCAATAATAATATTTGTACTGACATTATACATAACTATAAAATATCATTACAATATTCAGCGGGTAGTTATACTACCCGCGTTAGGCACTATATTCCTGATTTACAGTAATATGTTTAAGAACGCGTGCGTCGCCTACTATACTTATTATGTTATTAGAATTTAAAGCCACAATGACGTCATATAGGACAACAAAAGAGTCAACCGCTGACCTGGTGGTATATGTGAAAAATAAAGGTTTTAAGCATTCAAAGCTTAGTTTAATAAAAAGTAAACGTGTTACTCTGTACCAAATTTCTTTCAGATCGGTGTAGTAGTTTTTTGCGTGATGTGCATGCCTTCTTAAAAGCTTTCGCATTCATAGTATCCTTAGCATAGTACTTCTTGTTTAACAACATACGAGAAATAATAAAGAGAAGAAAATAAAGTCAATAATATAGAATAAAAATAAAGAGAGGAATAAAGATAATAGAGTACTACAAACCAATAGTAAAGGAAAGCGTTTGGTACTAACCCGCGACTTCGTTTCTATCATGCATAATTTTTGCGAAACTTTAACCGTTTACGCAGCGCACGTAGTAGAAGCCCTCAATAGGAAAACAATCACCCGATTTTTTAACATTCTTCTTCTTCTTAGCGTGATGTTATATAGCCAATAACCTTCCTGGATAAATGGGCTATGTATCACTGAAAGAATTTTACAAATCGAACCAGTAGTTCCTGAGAATAGCGCCTTCAAGCCAACAAACTCTTCAGCTTTATAATATTGATATAGATAATCTATTTTTGTGTCAAACTTCGTTAATTTTTTAAACTTTTAATAAAAGAAGCAGACGAGTTACCTAATTATAAGTAACTGCGGCTAATGGACATTAGCAACGGCCGGGGACATCAGCAATGCGCTGCCAGGCGTTAGATTTTATATGAAGGAGTAAAAATCATACTTCCATTCGTCCTCACAAAATTTTACATTTATATATTATTAAGTGAAATATTTGGTTGCTAAAACGAGACAAATTTTCATTTAATTAGGACAGTTAATGTACTCTCCTTGAAAGAGTTTTATGTATACCTAGTTCATTGGAAAACTATTTGTAACCTTTAACCGTAAAACTGCTCAAAAGTGACCAAATCCCTGGTGGTAATTCTAGGACAAGCTCACGTAATTTTCTCTTTATACAAATAAATGTAATATTAAACACGAAAACAAGTTTAAAACTTAAAATTGCAAACAGCGCGTCCAAAAGTTTGCTAACTTGATAAACGATGCATAGTTTTGCAATATGAATCAAAAGATATTTCAAGTCACGTAAGTATTCAGCAGGTTTTTTGACTAAATAACATGACAACGAAAGTGCAAGTAGTTTGCTGAGAAGATTAAGTTTGTAGAAATGTAGTTAAACCGGTTTTTATTAACGTAGTGTGCCTTACTAACAAAGACTATTGATGGTATATTATTGAATATAAAAAAGTGTCGTCTTGATTAATTTACAGATAATCTGATCTGTTCTTTCTTAGAATGTTCATGAGACCCAGTAGAGAGTTGAAGCCTAATGATTTTAAGCCTAATGAATGATTTGAATGCTGGTCTCTTCAACGAGAGGTCCTGGGTTCACATCCTGCACGAAACGCTAACTTTCAAAGTTATGCATTTTACTTTCAAAGTCATTTCAGATTTCCTGTAAAGTTCTTTAAGGCATAGTCTACCAATTTGCACACTAGCGTTGTGGACTATCTGCTATACCTCTCACATTGTAAAGACCCGAACCCAGTAGTGGGGTATTTATGGTTAGCAATAAATCTGAATATCTCAAGAGAATTAATAAATGGTCGTCTGATCCCAAATTAATCGATAGTTTGTTCTATGAGACAACTGATAAACATATGAACAAATTATATCGTTTATAAAAATATGTACCTACTTATTATATTCAAAGATTCCTGTTCATCAGAATATTTTGCTTCGGGTGGGGTTCGAACCGACTACCTCCGACTTACCACTTACCTTTACTTCACTTTACTAGGCTTACCACTAGACTAACAGTCCTGATCAATCAATGATGAGATTCTGCAATAAATCAGATTCGTATTACGTTACGAAACCACCTGCTCGATGGTAGCGTCTCGCGAAAGATTGAATTACCGGTATTTTTATTACATTACGAGACGCCCCCTTTCAAAGCGTTCATAGCCCGGCGGCTTGTTTCGATATCAAGCTATCGAATAAGTTAAGCAACAGCGGGTGCAGTCGGTAGGAGGATGGAATATTACTTATAGTAATAATTTCATGCGCGCTTCAGTGCTTCAGAAGGCACGCAAAGTTAAATAGCTTTAAGCTTTGTTGGCGGTCTTTGGGTGTCATAAAACTTTGGACTCTTGGGTTGGCCTCTAACCCCTCCACCGATCTGCTATGGAGTATCTTGGAGGAGTATGCTCTAGACCTCCCCAGAAACCTCTAATGAAGTGGATTGCCAATATGTTAAAGCTTTATTTTACAACTATTTATGAGAAAAAGGCACAATAACAATCAAGATATGACAAATATAAGCTGCGGAAGTCTACACCGATATCTGAAATTGCCTTCTGGCGCCGACATTTAGTCGTTAACGGACAAAAAAGGACGCCTGTCCATCTCCTTTATGTTTCCTTGTTAGTCGGCCTCAGTAACCTCTCCAACAACAAAATGTATTCAATTCGAGTGCCGAGGCTCACTCGTACATTGACCTATATATTACTACTATGAAGTATTGCGAGTAATTCCTCCATATTCCAATTCTCATTTTATCGATTTTAATTTTGAGGTAATATATAACTGTTTATTTGGTTTAAAGTTAGGTTGGCTGGCTGGTCTAGTGGTTAGTGAACATGGCTGTTACACCGAAGGTCGTGAGTTCAATTCCCACCCAAGTTCAACTTTTCTGCGATGAACTATTTGTTCTGTGGGTATAAAAATATCTTTATATGTATTTAAAAATATACTTGTTTTGTATGTTTATGAAACATTTGATTGCCATAGCATACATAAGCTAATGCTAAGATATTGATTCTATTAAAAAAAACTTAGATTGTGTCGGATACTAAATAAAGACGAAATATTGACAAGATTTATCCATCAAAAGTTTGTTCGGTGCCAAGCGCTTCACTTACAACTGTAATTTTGCCATTACAATCTTTGCTACAGAGTTGAAAATGCGAAAGTATCCAATCAAATAAAACGTTTGCAGTTTATTGGAATGTTTCCATTATAATTATACATAAGATCTACTTACATTGACACTATTGTACTGATTTTAAGTTAATCTTCGTAGCATTTTATTAAAGAGACTATATCCAAGCAGTAAATCTCAAGACAAGCGAAATATTTTTGAGCCAACCAAAACCCACGCTCGGGTCACTAAATCCAACCACTTAAATCATCGGGGAAACTAAACGTAATCCGGGTTTCTGGTGGCCAGTGGTATAAATAACCATATAACAGAAATTTGCTTTACTTCGGTTCGGTTGTAGTAGGGTTAAACGCCCTAGATCCCTGACATTTGACACTTAACCCCTGCGATGCGATCGGATTGCTCCAAATAATGGGGTATTCGAAGGATTCGTTGGAATCGAAGGATGGCTGTAGAAGAGTTATTTTGATCAGTACTATGAAATTGGAAAACGATATATGTTTTTATTTATAAGTAAAAGGTGACTGAACGACTACGTGTTAAAATTTTTGTCTTTCCTCTGATCACAATTCGTAATGGTATCAAACACTTTCAGAAGTTTTCTGATAAAGTATTCCTAACTAAACTAATGGCACGAGAGAAATTCGTACTTGGCACAATTTAAAACAACCCCGTCACTTGTATCGAGTAATGAATCCCTCATTTTCTACGCCTATAGTAGCTTCGATCAAGAAGATACTAGATGTCGCCTCTCAGAAATTTAACACAAAATAAACTTTGAATTACCGAAACATTTGCGCTAGTTGCTTCTAACCATTGGGCTTCATTTCCACCGTAAATGATGCTGAGAGATAGACCATATTCTTTGTTTTAATTTACAACGCTAATTTATTTGAACCAGAAACCGCACGAGATCTTAAAAACCTCACAAACATACGTATGTATGTTCGTGAAATTTGTTTCGGCAAATAACAAAACTACTCCTGCCACTACGTGTGTCTTGGCGTAGATATGTTATCTAATAAAATCGTGATACGGCAACTCTGGTAGACACATACAAACAGTTAAAGCAGTGACAGTTATCCACCCACAGTCTTGAAGCGTGGCTTTGGTATAATAACGCTAGCTTTGAATTCCGAATGGATTCGAGTACGCCACTGGATTTCATGCTAGACGTTTATTGCATGATATACATACATATAGTATACATATTGGTATTAAACTTAGTATATCTTGAGCTGTGATTTTCATGCTTAGATATATATTTATTCTGTCTGTATCTGCAGTTGCCATAGATATTGATCTGAGTGGCACTGTTATTAAAATTCACTATGTAACTCGAACATACACTATTAAAATGAAATGAAATTCTATTTTTTCGAACTTGATTTTTACACTTTTCGAAAGTTAAACTGCGCCATTACTCATGTGTGTCTATTATTTCTTTCCTGGCGAGAAACGCATTGGTGACCCCCCATCTGGGTGATGCCAACGGCCATGGGTGGTGGTGATTACCATCATCTTACCATCAGGTCCCGTTTGCTTGTAAACCTGCTTATAACTTCAAAAATACTTTAAAATTGAAGTTCCAGTTCAGTCCATGACCAGTTCCGTCAAAGACCGTTAGGAGCAATCAAAACTCCATGAAAGTCCTGTCTGTCATGTCATTACCATTCCTTAGCGGCTGGTATACGTCACTTCTCAGAATTGTAAAGCTTAGTAAAGTAAGCTTACCACGAGTAGTATTATTTGTCAGAAAATGACAGTGTAAAACCGCGCCCCAAATACCAAACATTCCATCGAATACCGACTGAACAGGTAGTTGTTATGAAGTCGAGTATTTTCAATTTTGAAACTTTTTTCGCTATGAAACAAACTCGACATTCGCTCCAACTTTGTACAGGTTTGTCAATCGAAACGTTTTAAAATTTCAGTCGAGCGAAATAGTATTTTTAGATGGTTCTCTTTGATTTTCAACTTTTATTACGTTTTTTTGGTCGTTCATAATGATACTGATCCCAAGTTGAAGGTTTCTTTGGACTTCATTTAGCTTTGTAAATTAAATTGACTCCAATCCATTAGGCAGCTCAGTGCTTCCATTGAAGTATTGTGTCAGAACGTTTCAAGTGGTTTCTTTACGGTACTGCTTTGCGGTTTCCTCTTACAAGGGAAATGTTACAGTTTTCTCTCACAGCATTCAAACGATGAAATGGTTGAATGAATTTCAATGGCTTCTTGGTTGTTTACTCGCACTGTTGATTTGGCAGCTTATGGAAGCTTGTATGTTTGTAAGAGGCATATCAACACTATATTTTATTATTTCGTTACAAAATCCAAAGAACATTGGTATTCATAAGCAATACCTTTCCTCTTGTCAGATCTCATGAGAAGTGAAGATAAAGCATATCTGCAGAGCTATTTTACAGAACGCATACTGATGTATCAAATGGATCGAGAGATATATAGCCGTCTCTGTCTCTCAAAAATACTAGTCTACTCAATTATGGTTTAATAATACTTTTATTATAGCAGTGTAGTGATAAAGGCAATAACTAGTGTGTCAAACGTAGGTCTCTCGAATCTTTGGGTTTTGGGTCCAAATCCTGCGGCGCAGACCTTTAATTTTCAAAATGTCCGCTCTTGGCCAGCGTGGACAATTACCTGTACCCCTTAGAATGTGAGACGATACCCGATCCCAATAGTGGGACAATAATAGGTTGGAATGAATCAGTGTGGTAATAATTTCAAAATGTAAATAGATGACATGATATATAGTCCCAATAACAATACCCAGTAATGCTTCGTCTAACAAACCAAAACCCTTTCAAGTAGTACTAAATTCGCTGTCGATTCGTCATCACTTCAGTACTACAAAGTTACTTACCACAAATTTGTCAAGAATATTTAATTGGCTTGCCTTCATTAAGTTTACATTAGAAAACAAGCCACGTCACTTAAAACATTATTCTGACTACATTTTCCCGGATCGCGATGAGGTTAATCCCCAAACTAACCGAAATTCAAAACAACTGTGCGTCTCTCCATCATAAATTCTGCAAAGCTACAACAGTCCCGAGATTCGCTAGTAAAGTACTTGTACTATTTAAGACGAGTAGCGAGATATAACACAAAATATTAGATGATCTCGCAATATAGTAGTAAAGATACCTGACTGATTTTATTTTATCAAGCAATCCTTTAAATTTATGATATTTGGATAAATTTAGGTCTAGATGTGGTGAATTGGGTGAAACATATACTTTATTTGCTATATCATTGGACCAAGCTTTGGTAGTAAAAGTAAAATATAGATTAATAACTATATATTTTATTTGCCTATCTACGAAGGGATTTTTTTAAAATTCTTCAGCACCATTAGTTTATAGAACGTCGCTCACCCGATTCAGTGTAACAAATCTGTAGGGGACGTGCTCTTTTGAATTTTTAATCTAGTTGACGGGTCGCTTTCGAGCCAGAAAACTGGGCTCGTTACATTTGATTGTTCAGCAGTTGCTCAAGTTGTGTTTCATCTGTGTGTTCATTAGTCAGTTTTGCTGTTTGTCTCTCACTGAACAGTACTCCTGTAGCGGAGTCAGGGCCTCCTTAATTATGTCAAACATCATCGTTGTTAGTCCTTTCACATTCCGCTTTGTTAGGCTTGCTTCGTGAGTCTGTTGATCAAATCTGTTAGGCAAATTTGGAATTGAGTAAAAATTTCTTGTTCTAATTTTGGCTTGATCACTATAGATGGGTGTCAAAAGCTTTCTACTGAATTCTTTATAAACTTCATGTTTATTGATTAACAATGCCATTTTATCATGATCTAATATTAATGTTATTTCCGTTAAGGCCTCCATAGTAACCAGGATATTATTATAAATTTCTGTTTAAAACGTTCATTACTTTCTTGAAAATACATATGTTATGTACGACAAAATCATATTTTCTCTGACAAAAATTAAAGTCTCTAAAGTTAGTACATGTGTTCTAAAACACATTTTGTTCAAACATCACTGTATGTGGCAGCGAGTGCTATTTATCACCTCTTCACTTACTACAGATTTTAATTAAATGTCATTTCGCTTGTTGTAATTTATTAACCCCACACAATGACCGGCACAACCACTTATTGCAGTTGCTGCGGTATACATAGCCACAGGTTTGTATTTATTTTCATATGGAAGTATACACAGCTTGATGTCTTATGTTGATCCTGAGTCGTCAGCAGAGTTATCAGTGGGTGCTGTCTGTAGAAGGATGGGTGACCACGAGTACCAAAATTTTTCAATAGCGCTTCCGTGCTTCGGAAGGACTGTAAAGCCGTCGGTCCTAGTCATGGTCAGATGGAAATTGTTAAAACGATCTGGTGACAAAAAACTTCCACAACATGGGTTGTCCACCCTCCTACCCTCCATCAATCTCTTTTAGAACACCGTGATGGAATATGCTCTAAGCCTAAAAAACGGCGGTTTATCGTTTCGGAAACTAAGCAAATGGACACAAAATTGTTGACCGCAGACACTAAAAGATTCGGATGCTCTTTTAATTGAACATAGTGGGAAGTAAAGAACGTTCACAGCCAATCAATCAGAGTCCATCGTTGTCGAGGCAGTAATAAAAGTGCAGTTCACTTTGAGGCTATTCCGGTCAGTTTCACAACGTAGTGGACAATTGAAAACTAGTAAAATGGCTCACTAAAATAGTTCGTAGTAATGTATATTCCTTTGTTGGTCAAAAGTTGAAAGTTAGTCACCGATCATAAATTAGTCACCACTAAATGGTTTTACACAAAAATCAATACAACAAAATAGTCAAGTAGTTATTCCCGGATGAGGTTGCAAGGGCTCCGAAAGAAAATAAATATATAAATAAGGATCTGGTGAAGTTGGTCACCAATCATATGTTACTCATCACTCAATGGCTCTTCAAAAGTACACCTTTTCAATTTCAATTCAGAGAAATGAAGAGAAAATAGAAAGAAATAACTCAAGAAACACCATCTTATCATCATTTATATTGATATATTGAAACGTAATTGACAAAAAGTGTAAGAGGATTTATTTTTCTGTATCGGCAATACATTAACATTGTTAGGCATTAACTTATATTCTTCCTTACCTTCCTTGATCCTAAGTAACAAAATATTGAATAAAAGTAAAATAATTATTAATGTAATTATTTTCTAACAAATATATAAATGTAATATTTCGCTCTTACACATTTTTATTGTAATTTGCTCAAAATTAAATCAGTATCCATTAATATAACATAAAAGAAAAGTCGTTAAAAAAATGTCGAATAATTATTCTAATTTCGGGTCAAGAATTTAAAAGAACATAACTTTTGGGCTAAAACATTCTTCATTAATCTCATCCTTTAAATATTTAAAATTCTTTCAAAGAAAACATTAAAACGAAAGTTCTACCGGAACAAGTAAATTTCCATTAGCTATTCTCGGCTTGGACTCCGTGTAAACCGAAATCCTTAGACCAACTATCCTCTACAGAGAATGCGGAAATTACGTTAAGCTTACCTGAATTTTAATTATTTAAAGACACTTGGTCTGTACTACATAAGTTATTCTTAACAAGGTACAGTAGTGCATTATAAGACATTGACAGGCCGGTTGGTCTAGTGGTTAGTTAACCTGTTACACCGAAGGTCGTGGGTTCGATTGCCACCCAGGTTAAACTTTGCTGTGATGAGCAGGAATGTTTGTTCTGTGTGTCTGAATGTAAGAATATCTATAAAATATGTATTTTAAAATATATGTATATGTCTTTTTATCAGTTGACTGATGACTATAGTAGTAACGCTTAGTTTCGGGTCAGATGGCAGTGTGTTTATGATTCAAGTGTTCAGTGATTTGTTATTTTATTATTTTTTTTTCTTCAAAATCTCGCATCTTGAAAAACATGTCATTTGAGTCAAATTAATTTTTTTTAATATAAATTGTAGTTTAAGCAATAGTATAAATTATTTAACTATTGTATATTTAAAAAAATATATATGTGCATAAATTTTAAGATATCCTTATTTTGACAATTGGCACATATTTAAGGCAATAGTCTTCCCAGGTGTGTCATGACTATGACCCATGCAACTGTAAAAAAAATATCATTATAATAATAAACAAATCGTGAGTATCTTTTAACATTTATAATATTTTTTATCCGCGATTATATTAGGTACTTTAAAACATAGTACTATTCCCAGTGTCATAGCGAATGAGCTGAAAGCCAGTAGAACCCGGATATTGCATTACGCACGTGACACGTTTACGCCAGTCGCGTGGCATATCAAATCTCCGTGACAGATGTAGATTGAAATCTACCTTAATTGCTTTACTAGCCGTTGCAGTTGACTTTTGATAGCTAGTGATGTTCATTATTAGTGTTGTTTACTATTGTATAAATTCTATACAATATAATAAGACCTTTTAAATTGTTTAAATTAATTAATTACTTTTGATAGGAACTGATGTTAATCCTACTTTTAACAAAGTGTAAGAGTCGTATCGTCGTATCGTATCGTTGTTAGGCAATTACGTATGAATAGTTTAATCCTAAAATTCGTACTAATATTATAAATGCAAACGTATGTGAGAAATTATATGCAAGAACATGAACGCGCAACTGGCAATTATTACTGAACGACATACACTTTACTCAGAGGATCTGTGACAATCACACTTTATATGGATTTCAAGATTTTTAAGGGATTTCG
>DWJZ01001113.1:0-25409 GCA_018249125.1 Asbolis capucinus | reverse complement strand
ATTCCCACCCAGGTCAAACTTTTCTATGATGAACAGGAATGTTTGTTCTGTGTGTCTGGGTGTTTAATAGAAATATCAATTTAAGTATGTATTTAAAAGTATATACATATGTGTGTTTCTCAGTTATCTGATCTCCATAGTACAAGCTAACGCTTAGTTTGGGGTCAGATGGCCGTGTGTGAGTTGTCCAAAGATATTATTATTATAATATTATTATTACACAGTGAGTTCACACGGATAGCATTATCGTAGGATTTTGATCAAAGGTTAAATCTGACACTGAGCTTTTGAATCTAGTGACTGCTATCACGTCATCAGTCCACCTGGTCGGGGACCTGCACTCCTTTTTCCAAGGCTTCAAGGGAAAAGGGAGGAGGGTGGTGGAGGGCAAGGGGGAGGGAGAAGGGGGAAGTGGTGACTGAACTACGCGGACGAGTAGCGGGAAAGCTATTATGTTATAAAAGAGAAAACCTTTTCCCAAATCACTTATCATTTAAATAAATGATAAATATATCAGGACAACTCACATTCACACATCTGACCCCAAACTGAGCATTATCTTGTGGCACGGTGATCAGACAACTGATTAACATACATAGATATATTTATTCAAATTTATATAGATATTCTTAGACACAGAACAAACATTTCTGCTCATCACAAATAAAATTGGTCTGGTTGGGAATCGAACCCACAATTTCTGAACTACCAGTCAGATTCACTATCCACTAGAAAAAGGCCCTCGAACGGATCTTAATTGGCCCGCGCAAGTATGTTTTTAGAACTTTTTTATTACGCAAGTCCTGAGAGTAATTAACTAGGAATTACTAGTGGCCCGCAGTAAATTTATCTTCTGTCAGTTTGGCCCGACTGTCAAAAAGGTTAAGCATCCTTGCACTAGACCAACCGGCCAGTCGATATTACTTGTACTTGTCTGTTCGTTTGTGTAACTCATCCGATATTCAAACCCCTATACAACCTATTTATCCAATCAAACCAGTCCAAAGGCCCACAGATCACGTTTGTGCCCAAATATTTGAATACTTCAACCAAATATTTGGCTCAGTTCACATTTAAGTGCCTCACAGAACAGTGGAGTATGCCGCCATTTTAAAAACGAGAGTAAATGCATTCACTTTACAACGAAACAGGTCAAGTAGTCTTGGGACGGCATCGTTAACGTGTATTTGAATGGGAATTATAGCCATAATCTTATAAGTAGGTCATCAAAAACATGGTTTCTTTCAACTTAACTCTATCTAGCGTAAAACGTTATACTTGTTATAAATATATATTATAAATGTATAAATATATAAATGTTATAAATACTACTTGTTACACCTCGCAAAAAATACTGAACGAATTTCAATTAAGTTTGGTATAGGTGATAGTCTAGTTAAGAATTAGGCTTCCTACTCAGAGGTGGGTTCGAATCCCAGGGCGCGCACTTCTGACTTTTCGGAGTTATGTGGGCTTTAAGCATTTAAATGTCCACTCGCTACGGTAAATAAAAATATCGTGAGGAAACCTTCATGCCAGGGAGTTTTCAAAACTCAAAGGTGTGTGAAATCTGCCCATCCGCACTTGGCCAGCGTGGTGGACTATGGCCTTAACATTCTCATTCAGAGAAGAGACTCGTGCTCAATAGTGGGCCATCACGGGTTGAGATGATGAATACGCACCTAAATTTGAAGATTAGAGGCGCGCACTGAAGGATTTGAACCCAGGACCAGGTTCGAGAGACTAACTTTCAAACCAGTAGGCCATCACTGCTGTTAAAATTATTGGTATTGGAAAATTCATTGTCTTACTTGTTGATTATTATAACAAGCGCTTTCAATATATTAGCTTGTAGCCACCGTATGTGCAACAGTCTTGCACATTCAGTTACCAGCTCAAGTGCCTGTTTGTATTCGCCTAAATCATCTGCCATCTTGGCGGCCGATTTTGAAGGAATTTTATCTTCCTTCTTTGCTTTTTCATCTTTTTTACTTTTTGTTCCACCTGTGAATGATAATCATAACTCCAAACTACATAATTATTCGTAGCAATGGAATTGTGTTTGATAACTATAAAATAGAATATAATTATAATAAAATATATTACATATAGAACATTTTATATTATTGTCTAGTATATTAGTCGTAATCCATAGCTTTTCTGGGTTTCGATAAGCTTTTTCACTGATATTTATTTGATTCAACTTAGATATTGGTTTATATTTGTATATCCGAAAGATAGTGGGAATAAGCACAGAAAAGGGCCTTTAAAGTTGTTCCGCATATAAAAATCCAAATTTGTAGACGTTAAATTAAACTTACTAGTAGGAGTGCCCAGCTTTGTTGAGTTTCCTTCTAAATCTCTTAGTGTACTTTTAGCAAATACAAAAATATTTTCATATGTTTCTCCTCCATTTTGACATTCTATAAGAGGATTTGCTCCATACAGAAGTAAATCAGTAATCTGAATAAGGAAGATTTCAAGTTTATTCGTACTCCAAATTTTTTAATAAATCTTTGTAATTTGGTACTTCTTACCTTTTGTAGTCGTTCCATCCCATTCATAGTTTTGAAGAAAGGCATGTAAAACATTTTTACTAATACACTTTGATTTAAATCATTAATAACAGCGTTTAGATTAGTATTTGGATGTCGAATGAATATATCGAAAATTTCCATGTTTTTAGTCATCGACAGGTCTATTGCTGACCTACCTTTGAAGTGTTTAGCGGGATTACATTTATAGTCAAGTAAAAGTTCTGATATTTCGCGTCGCACCTGCAACAAAGAACAATGTGTGTTTCTTTAAATCTTTTGTCAGTATTAAATAACGTTGCATACATTATGAATTATGTTGTCTTTGTCATCTTCTTACCTCTTCTTCAGTTTCATTTTCAGTTCTTCTTGCAAGAACAACATGTAACAGAGTTGGACCCAAAATTTCTGATGTCATGTCAGTTGATGTTTCATACGCGAGCCTGTGCTGTGCATCTGCTCCGTAATTCAGTAAGGTTTTTATTATTTCTAAATTTTCATGATTAAATGGCTGCGAAATCGCGGTGTCTAAAGGTCTGTACATAAAAACCTAAGAAATATTTAATTATAAAAAGATAAATGTCAAATAAAGGGTAACACTTGTAATTTTCATAGTGAAAGGCGTTTAATAATGTTTACCGCTGGATATACTTCATTGATATCAGCACCGTAGCAAATTAAATGCCTTACTGCTTCAGAAGACTCCGAAATTATGGCTATTAGTAGAGCGGATTGTGGACATGTTACCAATTTTGGATCTGCTCCGTCAGATAGTAATTGAAATATAGTTGCATTTAATCGCGCCAACCTGTAATATTTTTTTGCTACCTATAATAATGGAAAGGTTTAAAACATTCTTTATAGAAACAATTAATTACCTTTCTCGTTTTAGCTTGTCAACACTATCTATGGATTTACTTTCATCTTTATCACTTTGCCACAGCGCATCCTTGCTTGGCTTTGTTGCTTCTTTCAATACCTTGGAAAGTGCTTTTTTTGGATTTTTATCCGGTATCTTCTTTTGTTCATCCTCAATAGTATCGATGTCATTAATCATATCTTTTATTTCAAATATGCATGGTACAGAACTTATGCTGGGCGCTTGGTAAATATTACCTACTCTAATAGAATATTCGCGATTGATATTAATATATATTCTTTTATCCTCCGTAAACGATTCATCGGATGTTTGTTCTCTAATTTTTGGAGCTTGAATTTCAGACTTCTTTTTTGCAGCACTTGGATCTTTCAAAGATGTTAAAGACTTAATTTTTTTGGCACTTAAGTTTTTATGTTTACTCAGATTCTTAGTTAAAGTTCCGCCACCACTCGTAGCTAGTTCGTGCAATACAATCCATTCCGATATAGGTTTATCAATTGTTGCTATGTAATAAAAATTATGAATAAAACCTTGTCGATTGTTAATAAGTTGAAAATCGTATCAGTAATGTGAACAATACTTACTAGGGCTGTCACTTCTAGAAGCCAAGTACGTTGGTAATATCGCCTGTATTACGTCGTTGGGTGCGATATCTTTTTGGACACAAGCAAGATTAATCAATGCCATGCCGAGCGGTGTAACACATGAATCGTTGTAGCTATTAACATTAGCTCCAGCTTCTACCAGAAAATGTATTTCCTCAACTCTTTCACCACACTGGTATGATATAATTATAAACTTGGTAAAAGAAATACGTTGTTTTAGTAAGTACAAAGTATTAATAAGTAATGAGTAATACCCACTGTCGCGTACATTATTGCTGTATTTCCATGCATATCCGCAATATTCGGATGAACATTTTTGTCGTTAACCAGTTGAGTAACTTGAGAGATGTGCCCTAAATAGCTTGCCATCAGTAAAGTGCTAAACAGTAATTCATTTAATGAATATTTATCGAGAGCATTAAGATAACATAGTCTGATTTTCTCATACTCACCGACAATCTATTTCATGTTGACCAGGTGGATTAAAGCATTTTCTAGGACCAGACATGATTGATGTTAAATCTAGATTTGATTTTTTTCTTTGAAATTCATGTTTGTAGCAATGCTTCATCATGTGTTTCATTATCTCGTTATTATTCCACGAGTAAAAGTTACCTACATCCTGATTATCGTCGCTTGTATCAACCTGAATTAGGATATAAAGTAGACTAATGAGTAATTTCTGGAAATAACTTTGATATCAAAACATAATACTGCCTTATCAGTGTCAACTGGGTTATTATTAGCTAAAAGTGTTATTTATAAACTAACGTTATTCTCCTCGGATAATTCAATTTCTTCTTCCAAAGTATAAATCTTCCCCTTATAGTATTCGTTTTCAAATGATTCCGTATGGCAAAGAGCGCTGGCTAAGTCTGTGCAATGTTCTGGATACAATTTATTACATTTGTCAATCGCCGTCAGTGGATTTGCTCCGTAGTGTTTCAGCATCTCCAAAGCACTGTTCACTTCACCTAACTGATCAATAACACCAATTTAAGTTTTAGTTAATAGCTAATATTATTGTTGAATATTTAAAATTAAAAAAGTTGTTTTGGTAGTAACATTTGCATCGACATTACAGAATGACGTTGGATAAATTCAACGATATTGATGTGAGCAATTTTTTGCTTTACACGCGATCGCATTTAAAACTGGCTTCTGCTTGTACTGCTATGTCTATAGTAAGACATGACAGAAGAACAAAACTGTATTTTGAGTGCATCTTTATACGTTAAAGTTCATTTCATTATGCTGAGATCAGTAGAAGAAAAAGTATTACATTTTTCTACTGATCTATAAAACTATTGTTATGATTGAATTATTAGTAGTTTTACTGTCATAAGTTCAACCTATTAATGGCCCATTACTGATACGGGTGCCACCCCGTGAAGGGGGCCCAAAGCATACCACACTATGCTGCTCCAATGTGGATTGGCGTTATAATGTATTACTAAAATTAGACTATTTAATGTTGACCGCATCGCCTTATCCATTTGATATCGCTTCGCCTCATTGTTTCGAAGCAAGGCGAATCCTGCAAAATGTTATCGTTATTATGAAGCGTTATATAGGAAAATGATCTGTTTCGAAATTGTCAATTAATAACTTCTACCAGTGTCGTTACGAATTTGTTGCCGACCGAGAAAATACCGCTGTCCTCTTTAGACCCATACAGTCGCTATTCGTCATAACAGCAGAAACTGCCCTTGATTCGCTTCGGAATCACCAGTTGTCAGAAAAAAGTAGTTATTGTTACATAACTGTGTAATTTCATCTAAATTAATTCAGTGGTTTCAGAGTGGCCACAATAAATTTAACTTGTTATCCGCCGCCTTTGTTAGGAACAAAGCCGTTTTCTGGGATAAAACCTATCATATAACCATTCTCGGGGTTTAAACTTCAATTATCCCAGATAGAAACATTTAATAAAGAATTACCCCCATTACGGTTTTAATAATAATAATAAATAAATCAAACTAACTGTTTTTATGGAGGTACTCAGTATATTTCGATGTGGCTTCACCGCTTGTCTTCCTAAGAGTAACGACATCAGATCAGGGACGACACTTGGAGCATTAGGCTGCCAGCACAATCTTATCAGCTGTTTACCATTCCAAAGCCCGACGTTGTCTTTTACACACGCATGAGATTCTATGCCAGGACCCCATCGTAGGTTACTATGAAAAATGCCCTACAAATTTATGATTACATTAATACGACGCTGTCATTTTTCTCTATTAAAACAAGTAGTAATTTAAACTACGATCTGGATCAAGAGAAGAGTGAATAGACATTTACTAAGGTAGTGTGTCCAACATCTTAGACATCTTCACCACTTTCCATCAGGTGGGATCGATGGCAAACATTAACTTATTTTGTATAAAAAAAAGTAGTCAAAAATTACTAAATTGCTTGTTGATTTTAATTAGACGCAAGAGGCGTTCCGATCAATATTGGTATTGATAGTTTCTCTTATCTAGTATTGACTGAATTTTGTAGAAACTAATACATCAGATATGTATACTATATTGCTGTGGGAATATACTTAAGAATTTCTTAGTTCGACCGATATACATATAAGCAAAATAGCCATTCAATGTAAATAATATTCACGCATGATATGCAATACAAATCCATAATATTAAACAAAATAATTTCTTCGTCTTTTATCACATTTTCTGTCATTTTATTCTGTCACCTGCTCTGGAGCGCTATGCTGTTGGTGTACGATTATCCCCGAATGCTCCAATAATGTATTACTTCCTCTTCTTATAGAATTTCACCGCTTCAAGAGTCCACTACCTACTTAGCTATGTGTTTGTGATAGTCCTACGAAGGGTTGCCAACTTTTTTTCTTTGAAAATAGTATTTTTTTAAAAAATACCATAAAAAATATACAGCGCTTCAAATATATAGTATTTAATAGAGAGAAAAAATAGGATGTTTTTAACTAATTTGTTTTTTAAAAACAAAACACATTTTTTTATTTCGCGGGGTCACATTACTCGTTTTTCTGCTTATATAGAAAAACTTACCCTAAATACTTTGCCATCTCCATACGACATCGTGCCGTATCCATGTAACTGGTTATTGAAGAAGTGACCTTCGTACGTGACAAAGGAACCATTAGGCCCGAGGTATCGCCAACGATAAGCACCCTTGCCGTGCATGGTGTCACGAAAAAGGTCACCGGTGTACCATTCCAATGACTTGAAATGCAAATAAAGTCTTTTATATACTCGTAATAATGAGGATTAGGAAGTGTCGTATGTACGGCCAATGATAGACATTTTTATATATATCTTTGTTATTATTATTATAATTGATGTACTTTGTACTTTTGACTTTTGTTATGTGAGCAGAAGTTAAATCTTTGTTGGAAGTTTTATATAGAAAAAGATCAAAATTGAGGCCGTTTTTTTTGGATTCCTTATCTGAACAGACTTCAACCTGATTTTTTGATACTTGAGCATTTAGCAATTAGATGTTGTTTGTTTTAAAATGAGAACAGAGGGCAATGGAGAGGAGTATTTTAAATATAAAACTAAAAGATGGAGTAAGATAGAGAAACTCAGATATTCGAAAAAGAACCAAAGTAAATGATGCTCCATGTTACGCTCAAGGTCTAAAATAGAGATGGGCTGGTCATGTTGCGAGATACAATGATAATCAATGGACAATTACACCACAAAGTGGAAAGTATCACGTTGAGTGAGAAGAGGAAGTCGTCCGTGCGCCCGGTGGCAGGACGAAATCATAACCAATGTAGGAAGTGGTTCGATGAACACTGCCAAAGATAGAAAGAAGTGGAATTCTTTCAAGGACGATTTTACCCTGAGGGTGTCCATACTAAAATCGTCCACACTATTGCTCAAGCCATATATAGTGTGGAATAAATAAAGTTCTTATTATTATTTTAAAATTAGAAAGGTATATCCCAGGATATGAAAGCCCATCCTTCAATCCTTGAAGACTTTGCTAAGTCTCATATATTACGATATTTGAAATGTTTCATATATTTACTATACATTACTTACATATCTAAACTGTTCATAAAAATCGAGAACAAAACTGAAAAACTAAACTAAACCAAAGAGATAAAACTGAGACTAGACTTTAAAATATAAATATCTAACCTTAGCCCCAGACCAGTTGTTCTTCCCTTCACCGTTTTTTTGGTTTTGTATATCTCTTTCACCATTGTAATACTGAATATACGGCCAAGTCTTTTCAGTATTTGTTTTTGGTAACTTACAAACCGGTTCTGGTCTCACCATCGTATCTATTCACTGCCCCATTACAAATAAATTGGCAAATACAAATCCTTTACCTAAAATTGTCACCGTGACGTATCTGTCTATCGTGAAGTATCTATTGGATTTTATAAAGACCTTAAAAAATTAAAAAGACAATAGAACAGGTCAAATAATAAAAGCACCTCTTTCGATCTGAAATGCTGCAGGACGCGGGTCAAACTGGTATAACCACGGAACTCTCTGTAATCCATACGTATAACCACTTAAACTGTTTTTATTACTTTTCCCAAATCTCAATCAAAAATCCAAATAATTTACAAAATCAAAAAAAAAACACGATAACAAAATTAACAATTTACTTTATTTTACACGACCAGTAGTAAGTGCCTAAGTGTTTAACGATAAATTTTATAAACAAAAGGACTATAAAGATACAAAAACACAATAATATATATATATATCTTATGCTTAAAATATAAAGAGCTTGATAGATCAATTCTTCTAATCTCTGTGTATAAATTAATGCACTTAGATAATTTGCTCTATATAATGCATTTCTATTACAATAAAAAAAGTAGTCTCGTTGCGTTGATATTAGTAGTCACATTATTTTAACAGCAACTCCATCTACAACAGCCTGTTTTTGCTTTCTCGAAGTAGGTGTATTCCTGAAATGTACAAATTAACTTTAATTTGACTAAGAAAAAGATTACCTACATGTGTATAGACTCATGATGCGTTTCACTTAAACGGATTTTCAGCTCATTTCCCGCTTATAGTTTTAAAAAATCAGAAAATTACTAGATTTCTCATATAAATTGTATTATTGACGTATTATTAACTAATGATGGATTATTTATTATTATTTTAATGAAAGATGGGAACCCAATAACGTAATCCCTACAACTAATGTTGAAAATTTAAAGTTTTGTGGATACTACCTACTTTTGCCAACTGTAGTGAAGTTCATGAACTAATGTAATACGACACACACTACATAAAACAATAAGATATACCTTGGTCGTTTTAACAAAATTTTACTGTAATAATGGGCATCATGATTTTTCTCGCCTTTTACAATGTAAACAACATTAGCCCATGAGAACAAAACTTATTTTAAGCGAAGAATTTAAGCGTTGTCGTCACAAAACGTTTAATGGAAACGTTATTGAGCTAAAAGAATCAGATGATAGTAAGACTAAAATTCACGATAAATAATGCTGCGCCAAGAGTATATAAATAAAAAGACGAAAGAAGAAATATACCTAATATTCGATATTTGTTGCTACGTTTTTCAATCCAAATGAAGCATAATATTAATATACTATCAAATTATTATTATAATGCAGTATGAACTAAGGTTTTAAAAAAATGACATCACATATTACTTTCTCGAGTAATTTCTCAAGATTAACGCTTAATTTTACATTTACATTTATTATGACGTTGCAGTGACAAAGTATTCAGCTCAAAAATCCTTCGATAACAGTCATAACAACTGATAACAATCAACTAAATGCGACAGCCATGTGGACAGATGGGTCATTTAATAGAACGTCGACTAGTGGCGTAATTATACTGTTTGAGGCCTGTGTCAAATTGAATGTGGCGCCAAAAAAAATGCCATATTGTATTTTGATTTTTATAATCACTAAAATAGTTTCCCAACAGGGATTTTATAAGAAAAACATATAATAAATGTATAGTTTATAAAAAAATTATAGTTAAGATATTATGTGTAACAATTATAATTGTTAATTATTATTGTTTATGTAAATTATATTGTGTATGTTTATCAAGATATTGTTGTCATTGGTTGTAACTGTAATTGTATTTAAGTACCTATTAAATATATGAAATTTATATCTTATACAAAATTTTGTTAATAAAACTTAACATCAGAACCTGTTTTAAAATTCTGTACTCAGGATTGATTAACGTACCATTAACGACTCTGAGTACAGAAGTTAATTTAACTTCTCGTTAACAAAATAATTATAGTTACCATAAGGAATGCAGAAGCTAACAAGAGAGCCTTATATTTAGGTTGTGCAGCAGTCTCAGGAAAATATACGGTGGTGGTGAAGCTGACCAGGTCGCGATCCCAGCCGTGGCAGATCCTGCCCAGCTCTCGAAGACCATCCGCACTCAGGATCTAAAAGATCACAATACAGATTAGTTATCGATACTCGTAAAATCCAAGTAGTTTCTTTTGATGGCTGTCAGCCTAGTGATACTGCCTGCGAAACAATAGGACCCGAGCTAAATTACTGGCCAGGGCATTATGTGACGGATGACTGTTTGTTCCCGGGCTGTATTGTGCATGCCATCCCTGACACAGGAAATCCTAGTGCACTCGTAAGAGTCCCAAAGCGTTTTAAACCGTTTTTATTTCGATAATTGATGCAACACAAACATTAAGATGGTATATTTAGTTATCAAAGATATGCATAAAACGATAATCCATGCTAATAATTATTTATCTTACATAAGTAAAGATATATTTAACTGACTCATACCTTAAATTCTGAAAGGGTCAATGCACTTTTCTTCATCAGCGTGGGTCCTTCGATGACAAAAATGACGTCATCCGCTGCGTTTCTAACAAAGAAGAAAGGTACTATCCAGGTGCACTGTTGTTGTATCCTACCCACGTAGTCGCCTGGTGGTGTGGTAACTTTCATTTCCTGCAATTTGTTAATGAAACTTAATATATGCATGAAAACAAAACTCCTCAATACAGCATCCAAATGTTATTGTTTTTAAACAGAAAAGTTTTCTTAAGTTGGCCATTAAACCGATTCGGTGACTCTATCTTTGATTTAAATTTCGCGAATTGTAAGGACAGTTTCCCACGATCTGTTATTCTGCAAACGGCCGTCGACTCTAAACCTTACTTAAACGAGTACATTTCCCATGGTGTATGATAGGAAATTTTTAATTCTATCAATGATTCATATAAAACATCTTATAATTTGTAGCACTGTGGGAAACCGTCTTTAGGCAAGCATTCCGAAGAAGAAATAAGAAGTTATTTGTGTGACTTATAAAAGTAAGTTTATCATGTTATTTTTATATAGTCAAATAGGTAATATATTTATTTATTTATTACAGTATAGTGATTAGTGGTCGCCCACGTGGTAGGTGCGTTCATAATGTTTAGGATATACAGAGCACACTACACCACACTTCTCTGTTGCAAATTGGTGGAGGGGTTAGTGGCCAACCCAGGTGTCAGAAGCTTGTACGCTATCTGAAGGCCGCCGACATGACTTAATGATTGATATTTAACGATAAAAACCGAAACCGACGGCTTTACGTGCCGTCCGTATCACGGAAGCTCTAATGATTTTTTTGCCACTACTGGTCACTCATTCTCCTACTGACCGCACCCAATGTTACAAACGAAACATGCTGCCGGGATATGAACGCTTCAAATTCGCTGTGAATATTATTTACCTGCAATCTACAAGGAAACAGGCAGGATGAAGCGGCCAGACGTCTTTCGAAGACCATGGCCTCCTGCCTGGTGTTGTCATGAAGCTGCATGGAGAAGGCCCGTCCTATACCACACAGGCATCTCTGAGTTGAGCTTGAAGTTTCACTAGCGATGTACAATGCTTCTCCGTTGGGTATTCTTACTATGTATCTGTTCTCTGAGTCAATTCTTGATATGACTGAAAGATAAATCCAAGTTCTTATCTGTACAAAGTGGGTCAATTCAGTTGAGACTCCGATTCTCGATATAGCACTCTTTAAATCCATAATACATTTTTAGCTCATTAACTACTGCACTCACTTAATTATTGCTTAAATTGCTCCTTAGTATCGAAACCATGCAAATTCTGTACTAAGGAACAGTTTAACAAACCCGAGTACGGCGCACGCAGCTTTTAGGTTTCTTTAAAGTTTGAATGGACCAACACCTAGCGGGAGATTTCCCCTTTGCCAAACCTTACTTAACAATAAAAATTGTCAGAAGTTAAACTGACGTACGTAATAAAATATTTCATCATTTCATTTAAATCTTGCATTTTGGGTGAGTCTGCTTGCTCCACATTGCCCAATTTTCTCATGAAAAGGTCTACTCAAAAATCGCAGATCAACATGAGTTTACACGACTGACGTATGTGTGCGTCGATTGCAAGAGTCAAAAAACATATATATTTTACAATTATTATTCTCCAACAAATACTTACGGTCCGTTAGCTCCACAGTCTGCTGAATGAGAATACTAGAAGCACCGATGAGGAAGTCCAAGCCATGCATCGGTATGAACTGACCCCGGCTATTGCTTCGCCAGTCTAACGTAGATACGGGTATGTTGCCTAAAAGAAATCTTTAACAATACTTAACTGAACTGAAATAAAATATTGTGTTTTTCTTTCTCCTTTTTCCCTCACAGCTCTAAGACTACATCTCCACATACCAAAAGGTGGGATCTTGGAAAAGCATTGATTTATAAATATAGAAAGAGAGGCGAAGCTGGGTTGAATAGGATGTTAATTATTATTTGTGGTGAAGGAAAACATTGTGACGAAGCCTTCATTCTTGAGAGTTCTCCATAAAATTCTCAAAGGTATATAAAGTCTGTCAATCCACACTGACCAGCTTGGTAAACTATGGCCTATCTACATATATATAATATTATAGACCTATATATATTACATAAGAGGAGACCTGTGCCCAGCAGTGGAACAGGGGTTGCTTTGATGATGATTATGATGATGTAATAAAAGAAATTTCTCCCATTCTTCTTCACCCAACCTGGGGCCATCCTGTTCATGTGTCTAGGCGGCGGTATGACTCGCTAACAGGTGAGCCATCCAATCCTTTTCTTGGACCAACGTAATTTAAGAGCAAAGTTAAATATCAGTGGCAGGTACATATAAGGTACTAGCTTCCGTTCGCGGCTCGACTCCCGTGGTAGAGGTGCCTTAATAAAAGCTAGGCTGTGTTATTTCAGACTATAATCTTTCTCTGTGCCAAATTTCATTCCGATCTGTTCTTTAGTATTTGCTTGAAGGAGTAACAAATATCTATTCATTCACACAAATTTTAGCACTTTATAATATTAGTGGGGAATACGTACTACACACACTACAAGAATATTTACTTACCAATGTTAGAAGGTTGCACGCCTATTACTAAATCTGGACTGGAATTAGTCGGTTGGTCTGAAATGGAAATATCTGATCAAAAATATAATCAAATGTATTGTTTAATTTAATCATTACTTAATTACGATCCATAAAAGTAAAATTATTAATTAATATGCTTGTAGATCGAGACCTTGGCTTGGTATGTTCTTCATCTGAAGTAGTTGGATAACTTCACTCTATAGAAATAACATTTTGCAATTTTGTTCTAAATTCAAGAATATTTTGTTTAAGAAAACGGTACTTCTTGTTTTTTAGCTAACGATATCCGAAATAATCTAAAGCGGATTATTATTTATACCGCCATCATTGATAACTTTTGCTCAAACGTTGACTGGTAGTATATTCGTAGTATTAACTACCTTTTATGCCATTTACATAAATTATGACTAGACAAATTGAGCCTTCTACAAAAAAACACTACCATTACTACCTAATACCGGTAAACTGACACTTATTCCCCCGCCATCTAGTGTAAAACATTTGTAACTAAATCCAATACACTAAAATAAATTAATAAACAATTTTACTTTGTTTAGTGATATATAATGCGTGCGTACATTAAACAAATTTTACCGAAAACTAACAGACGTCAAATGAATTCTTTGATTTTTATAATTATAAAGACATTTAATAAATAAAAATTGTTCCTAATATAGTATAAAATATATAAAAAAATATATATAATATATAAAAAAAGCGTTAAAATGTAGGTTGAAATGACTCACCTTCAGAAGTTCTTAAATTATTATAAACATTTTTCCTACGAACTTCACTGGCATCCATTTTAACTTCTTTATTGTTATTGAGTACCTAATTTAATGTTTCTTGTTATTAGGATAACACGATACTGCGATAGTGGCGTGTTAGCTCGGCTTATCAATTGATATATCTCTATCATTATCGGTGTAGCTCACGTACTGTCTGCATTATATCTGTTATTTATTCTCTTTTAATTTATGTGTCTCTTTCTTAAGTTTTAATATATTTATGTGTAATGAATATTAGGACAATTTTTTCAATAAATTGAATAGTGTCTATTAGGTAAACTATTATATTATTCAAATGAAACAGTATTGAGCCTTGACTTGTTCGGATAACTGATAAACATGCATGAAAATTTTGAAGACAGATTTTTACACCCATTCACAGAACAAGCATTCCTGTTCATCGCAAAAAAATTGTCTTCGGTGGATATCGAACCCCCGGCCTCCGGCTCAGTAGTTATATTTTCTAACCACAAAACCAACGGGGCAAGTACTATGGTGATAGGTTGAAGCTTGGAGGAGTATTCTTTAACTTCTCAATTGTATTTATGGAGAATTATACACGGTGGTAAGAAACTCCTGTGGTTACAATGGAATAACAAAAATAACATCATTAGAACATCGTTTTTGTCTACATTTCAGATAATGAATTGCAATGTTAATTATATGTCCAGAAGCGTTTACAGCGTGGTTTGCGTCGATTTAATGTGATAAGCGAAGTTAAGGGAACGCGGTCATTAGTAGGGTGGGTGACCATTAGCGACAAAAAAATCTTGAGCGTTTTCGTACTTCGGAGCGCACGTAAAGTCATCGGTTATTGCTATCGTTAAGTAGCCTTCAAGTTAGTTAGATGCCTTCAAGCGGCATTACGACAATAGCGTATTGGCCACTGGCCCTTCTACCAATAGCAGTTAACAGAGGCAGATCATATAGCAAACGGGGTAGGTAACGATACCGCTTCAGAACGAGTAACACAAGAATGTGGATGAACAAAGAACAAGGACACAGAAGAGAACTGTCTCTCCAACACGCCCTAACACATTTAGATAAAACATTTCACGGCCAACTACAACAAGAAACGGACGCAAGACATGCGGACAGAGAATGCCCCACCACCGAGCAGCTGACTAATGTCGCCTCTTATCTATTTATTTATTGTTCATTACAACGGTATAAACTATTTACAATAATTAACACAACAAAAGAGAAAAAACTAATAATACAAACAAATAGAAACTTTTCACAACAAACAAAACATAATTTGCAATAAGGAACCTCAAATAGGTAATAAAATTAATAATAATATATCTAAGGTTGAAAAATTCGCTATAGTTTAGCGACCTATTCATAACAATATGTCAAAGTTTGGAAGAATTCCCGAGAGAGCGGTCAGATTCGAAAGGGGTTCGCGTGGGTATGACAGGAGGTTTCGGCAACTAATTTATGCCTCCTGCACCGGCAGTAGTTGTTCGGAGTAAATAGTCGAGCCAACTCAACTTATGAAATTCTAGTCTGCTAGCGTGGAATTGGGATTAATAAACCTAAATACAAGTAACTTATTTAAAAAAATATAACACTTTTTCTTAAAACAAATGAATGTGTGAAATAACCTGATGGCAGACCTGTACGAGGCTTTAGGTTTTAATAAAATAAAACGAACAGTTTTGAAAACCATTTATAGGTATGTGTGTATTATTATCATGAACTTGAACATTTTACGAATAGAGTGATAACATTCAAGTTTACAATTAAAATCTAGGTATTCAGCATTTGTTACATTGCTAGCTTCTAGGTTCATTAATTTTTATCTCCGATCTATTGGCTATGTAACGCGACATTTTATAAATTTTAAGACAAATCGTAAATTATTCATGGGAGATCCTGTGATTACCATCGCACTGAGACAAAAGTCGTCAATTTGTGTCAAATATCGTCGGAAGACATAGAAAATGGAATCCTAGCATTTAAATTTTATAGATAGAAATTGGCTACCCTCCTGGGTCAGCCATATGAAAGCAAATAATATTATTGTCCTAGTATCTCATAGTCTAGAGTGCTGCACTAGTGTTACGTTGTGCTTTACTTCGTCTCCAGTTCCATATAGAAAATATTTTGTTGGCATCTAGCATCAATTTTGAAGGACTTTCAAAATAGGTGCATCTACAAGCGAAGAATTACCTATTCATTCTTTGTCATCTACACAATAGTTTATTCTGTACCGTAACTGGTATAGATTGAAATCGATAAACGAACATTCACGTGTATAAATACAATGTAAAATGAGTCAAAATCTATGTGTCAAGACAATTTACGCTTTAACATTATATATGTTATGTATATATAATTTAGTATGTTTATAATTCTTTTAATCATATTAAGATAAAATTTGAAGTTACATACATTTTCATACATTTAATAATTTAAACAGTGGTAATACTTAGTTTACAATGTAAGTAAATATTTAACAACGATAAATTAGCATCGCAACGCACTCTTTGCAGTTCCTCACATCGCCCCACCCTAGTTCCTAGTCCCGTTCCACGTTCTTCACTACACCTAATAGATTACCCATTACAAATATAAATACTTAAAACATCATACAGCAAAAACTCCATATAATGTCCCATAAAGATAATATTCAAATTACATTTAACAATAAAAGCGTAGGAGTTTCGCATATAAATAACTAGCAAAGAATAATTTTTTTCAGCAAATTTTGTCAATCCACGACAAAAATGTGTAAACTGGCATATCCCTACGCGCCTATGGCTGGTTAGACTCGTACGGATAAAATTATTAAAAATATTATTTCAACATCAATACTAGTGACTGTGAACGATATTTTAAGATAGTGATATTTAGAAAAAAATTCTATCCAAAATATCCACAAACAATTTATCCATCAACAAGTCGTGTGTCGAGTAGCCAGTTGTACGTTCGAGTTTCAAAACACGCAGGAAGTTCGTGGGAACCATCGAAGTCATGCGGTTTTTCCACTCGTGAGATGAGAACGCATTCTAATTGTGGTTGTTGTTCCTGTTTATCGTTGAAGGGCTCTGTGCCACCCGATGTTCAGTTTAAGCGTTGCGGGCAGGCAAGGGCTGGCTTCACACTCTCCGTCCAGCTCATCGGCTAGGTTGTCGTGAAGTTCTCGGAGAGCCATCAGGGTCGACCGCGCAGCTCGTTGGCAACTCATGTCACCCTCGCATGTTGTGTCCGCTTCAGATAGGAATACCAAATCGCATGTAGTCGGTGGAGCATCGCCCTGTTAATAATAAAATATTTTTTTATGAAAAAATATTGATAGGTTTTCTCATCTTAATAAATATCTTGATAAACATTACTTACACATAAGTAACAGATCTGATGGAGACTGCACAACGGTAAAAATAGTTGACCACGGTCTCCAGCTAGCAAATCAACTCCACGACATCTTTGCATTATCTTAGCTAGGACTGGACATGATCCACTTGAGCCAACTAGAACAAAATCAACAAAAATGAGAGTATTGCCAAATATGTACGCAGTCACTAAAGTTAAAGCTTTGATTAAAAGCTTCCTGATGGTCAAAAATTATTTACATATGACTCCTAGTTGAGATTGAAATAATATTTAAAACACGCTTCATCAGACGTAATGAAAAGTAATCATAATTATGTTAATTAGCTTGCACTACATTAAAATATAATCAAAATAATGATTACTAAAATAATATAAATAAATAAACAATCTTCAACTTCATAAAAAAGGCATTAAAATAGAATACAATAAGAATATTCAAATGTTCTACCTGTGGACATAACAGGAGATCGATGTCTGCCACTACCGCCCATATAACCTTCAGACAATTCTTCTTCAAGTTTTCCATTTAAGTAATGTCCGGCGCCTTGTTCATCTTCGAAATCATTTTCTTTGCTCGCATCTTTATCGAAATTCGGGATGCTATTAGTATACGCTTTTTCCTTTTTAAGTGTTACTCTTTTGTCTTTTACATCATCATTTTTGGCAGATTGTTTTAACCCAGATGCTGCTTTATGAGCTTGCAAGTTTTGTTTAAATTCTTTTAAGGCTTTACGCATTTTTTCTAAACTATAAGCTGCTGCCAATCGGGATAACAACTTTTCTTTGACTTCTTGTTCCTCTTTCGAATCAAGCTCTTCGCCAATAGATGAATAATGTAGAGCTTCATCAACAATAATTCCTTCCATATTTCTTAATTTTTTATCAATATTATCCAATTTGGATTCACTGTCGGTTTCTGTATTTCGTTTGACATTGCGAATCTCTAGAGCTTTTGAATTATCGATTTGAATATCGCTTTCTTCTTTAGATTTAGGTTGTACGTAGTTCCGTTTGACGTTGGTATGCTGGCGAAATGAATTGACAGGATATATGACTTCTTTATTAAAAGTATCAAAATACTGTTTTTTCAGTCGATCTTTGTTCAAGTTATTTACAAACGAAACTGTCTTTTTTAAGCGCTTGTCAATTCCAAAATAGTCAGACCAATCAATAGATTTCTTTTTCACAGTTTTTGGTTTATTAAATTCTCCGTGATCATGTTCCTGATCATGCGATTCGTGTTCTTGGTCATGTGGTTCATGTTCTTGCCCATTTGAATCATGTTCGTGATCAATTTCTTTCCCGGAAAAACCAGGATGATGAATATTATGACGGTGTTGTTTATCATTCTCCTCATGAGATGTAACATTATTATGATCATGGGTATTGTTAGTTGTAGTAGTCAATGTCGGTGGTTTAACTTCATAGGAATCGTCATTGTGATCACTACTTCGCTTCACAGGAGTCTTTATGATGTCTAATTCAGAATCGCCAAATATTTTCGATAGGTCTTTAATAATTTTGGGATCTGTTCCTGCGCTGCTTCTAAAAGCTTTAGTATTCCCATGTTTATTTTGGTTAAGAATATATCTTTTCTTTTGTGTATTGGAATTGAATGGACCACTACTACGTTTTGATACTGGGAACCGTTTTTCAATACCATCATATGTATATTGATCATCTTCTGAGAGATCAGAAAGATTTTCATCATCTAGTGGTTGAAATGCAATTGCATATTCATCTTCCATATCGTCTTTGTCATCGTCCGATACTTCATATGCATTAGGGTCACCTGGAACTGATCCTTGCTTATTCTCTTCTTCATATTCCGAATGCTCCGTATTTAAATCGGAACTACGTTTTCTCTTAAATGCAATGGGGCCCCAGTTATTGGGAAATCGTTTTTTGACAATTTTTTCTTTGAAAAGTTTCACAACACCTTGTGGTGCACTATCAATATTGTTAGAATGAGGATGATTATTTTTATATTTTGACCAAAGTTGTCCCAACAATAGTGCATATTCGGCATCATTTTCAACTCTGTCTTGAAGTCCTTCTTCTTTCTCATCGGCTTCGTTTCTTTCCGTAAATAAATCACGTAGCCTTTCATTATCAGAATGTTGAGCCCTCTCACGAAAAGCTGATTCTTTATTTCCTCTAGAGTTTGGGCTATCTAAGCGAGAATTCTTTTTCTTAATTATTTTGTATTGGTAAGATTCGGACGGTTTCTCGTTATCGTCTAAAAGTTTGACTATATATTTCGGAGACTGTTCATCGTTAAGGTCTTCGATGTCCACGTAGTCATTTTCTGTGGAAATATTTCTTTTATAAGTACCTACCTAAATAATTGCACGTAAACATTAAATATGTAGATATTCAAAATTACTGTGAGATTATAGTACGCACCTGGATATTGTACTTGTGGTGGCACAAACTCGTAGAGAGCATCGTAGTCAGCGGGTGAAGCAATAGGCACGTGGACTCGTCCACGCTGGCGCCGCTGCAGCGCCTCTAGGGCTCCGCGTAGTGATCCTCCGCGATCTGCATTCGAACAGGCCACCAGCAGTGTGGCTGCTAGCCACAACCATGCGCTTCTCATAATTACAAATCCTTAACAGAGAAAATACATTTGTCATTAATTGGAATGTGTCCCTATTATTATAAAATTTATGACAAAGAAAAGAGATAATTGAGTTAGAGTTAGTTTTTCAGATTGAGTTCGCCGGAATTACCGAAACAATCATGGTTTTTGGAAGCTTTTAAAAAATATTATGGTACATCATTATCGTTCCTGTCTCAAGCTAAATTTGTATGAATACTTAGAAATAAAGACGCACAGGTATAAATTTTTAATGTTTTGATTTCTAAATTCATGTTATTAATGTTATTTACGAATAATATCTTAAAGTTTCCAAGCACTCATCAACATTGTTTGATAGTCTTTCTAACAGGCTTTTACTATGATAATGCGGTTTACCATCGAAGACTGCATCGCCACTTACCATCAGTTGGAATCGTAGAAGCGCTAATTTATTGAAGTTTTAAACAAAAGCTGTGTTGCGGATTATGTAGGTGTGTATAGTAGATGTAGTATTGTGAATATGTCATACAAAATCAAATTATATTATGTATGTTTATTATACAAACAAATTATAGGCAAGACGAAATTTCATTTAGTTTTGGGAAAAAAGCTTATCACTAGGGAGTTCGCGTATATGTTATGCATAAGCGGCTGATATGGAGTTTCCCGTTGAGAATTAAACTTGCTGCTTCCCATTAGGGCTAAACGTTTTATACGAACTCATTTTCATCTGAGCTTCAAAATAAATTTGTGAGTCGATATTGATGTATATTTTGACGCTCTATGAGCTAAAGTGTTTGTATGGTCGTGTGGAGAGTGAACGTGCCCCGTGGCTGAAGCAGTTCTGGGTTTTTTTCCCGGCAGATATTTAAGTGGCAGATAAATATTTATTGACGGTTCATGGCTGTTATTTAATTGTCCCTCAATACATAAGCATAATGAACACTACCAGATACTACGTACAGGATTGGCTCCACACAAGCAAACTTCTCAACGGTTAATATACTTTTGAAATTTTGTGTGTTTCTTTATATTATGGATTTATAATTAAAGCTTGTGTTTTTAAATACATTTAATAAACCTTGTTTTTTGATTGTTAACAACAACCATTTTACACTTTTAAGATATCGAAGACAGAATACAGTAAGGGTATGAGTGTTTAGAGTAACTTATAGGAGTCTTGTTTTACGTATAAAGGCGTAAATGTTATAAGTTACTCTCCATCTCCGTTTTCCTCCTGTTTTCCGTCGTGGATATTTGCTTTATGAATTTAAAAACGTCTGTACTGTATAAATCTCTACTCTAAATGTGTGAACACCTGAACAATGCTAGCGTTATCAGTCAATAAACAGTTAATTCAACCCCATCAACTCCTAGACTCCTGGTACCGTGAAATATGTATGATGGTACTCCTAGCAACATAAGAGGTGGATGACCGATAATAACAAAAAAAATACTTTTGGTAAATTTGCGCGCTTTACCATCTAGACCACACCGCTGCTTACCGTCAGGCGGGTGTGGTCAAGCACAAATTTTTTGAATTAAAAAAAAATCTTAAGCACTTCCTCGCTTTGAAGGATAAAGCGGCGTAATAAGGCGGCATTTGATAATCCCAGTCGATTGACGACGACAATGGTTGCCGGCAACTGAGTTGGGTACTTACCAGCCGACCGATTCTCGTTTTTTTTTATTTATTAAAACTAAGTACATAATTTTAAAAAACTAATTAAGAGTAGGTTACGATATCATTAAATTATTATGCATCTAAATTAAAGGCGTGCACAACATTTTATAAACACATTTATAGCAAACAGTTTCAGTTCAAGTTTAGAAATCGATTGTGGTCCAGCCGAAAATTGGTATTCTCATTAATATTAACTACGCTTCAATAGAACTTCAATTCTATATGATCGGAATACAGTTGACGTTGAAACGATTTCAACGATTGTCATTTTCTTTCGTCGTTTTAGACGATGCATGTCTTTGGGATGCAGTTAAAAGCCGATTGAGAAATGTGAATACGACTTGTGAAACGAGAATCGGCCGGTAGAACGGCTTACCGGAGATTCGGTACTGACAAATAACACGCCGTATTGAAAGAACAGTGAATAGGCATTGACTAAGTTACTGCGCCAAACAATAAAGACATGACTGTTGTCAGGAATGTCTTGTTCAAAGTAAAAATACTATTCCATAATTTTAATGGATATTCAACACACACATAATACAAGGTGTTTTATACAATCTATACGAAAATTATAAAGCTGAAGAGCTTGTTTATTTGAACGCGATAATTTCAGGAACTACTGGCCCGAATTGAAAAAATAATTTTGTGTTCGATAGTCTATTTTCCGAGGAAGGTTATAATATTCATAACATCACCGTACGACCAATAGGAACTGAGCATTAATAAGAAATGTTGCAAATGGAAGAAAATTTCTTTGCTTGGTACTTTTTTTCTTTAATTTGACGCAGGTGAAACCGCGGAGCACAGCTAGTCAATAATAAAATTACTGGTACTTCTCAATAATATCGAAATATATTACAAGTTCATGAAGCTTTTTGGCTTTGGTTAAAAGCTTTTCTCTCCAAAACCAATCGTTATGTAAACTTTGATAGATCAATTTGATAACGATATCAAGTTAAAACCGAACATTTGATAATTTAGTACCAACAGGTTTATTAAGTACATACATAGTTGATATAGCCTTTATTTCAAAACAGGTAACCCAATTTGGAATAAATCATTAATGTACAAAGTATCATCGATATTTGAATAATTAAAATAAATATTTACACACTAATCAAACTAATTAATTAAAATAAACGTAATCAAAAATTAATTATAATTAACATAATTAATAATTTTCAATATTTATAATAATTGTAATTCAAAACAGATTAAGTAATTACATGTTGTTAAGTAACACCTGCAAAGAGACGAATAAATTATTCAGTGTTGGAATAAAAAACACCTTGCCCTAAAATTGCTAATATAACGTATTAACTATATTAGAAAACATTAAACTCAACAACGTTAAGGGTGTTCTAATATTTCAGTGAGTCATACTTTCCCTCGCAACAATTGATTTTAACAAGCTCAAGAATTATAATTAACACTTGACTCCAAGACGTTACAACAGAGCTTGAGCATTTAACAAAAACCATAGACACTGGTCGCTAACGCCAGTTGATTTGATGATATCCAGTTATAACTTACCTTAGAGCATTTATATCGGAGACAAAACAAAACACAGGTTCTAATGGGCCTCCGGCGCGTACTGGCCAAAGACGGCTTCGATATCAACTGGGAGCCTGAAAGCTGGCGAGCTATGCGCCGTACCTGATGCGCAGAACCTCCCAGGGTTCTGTGGTGTACAGGCTACGGAACTCAGTGATACTGGTATCTGGCTGGTGCGGGGCGGGGCGACTTATATAACGGCACGATCGATACGAGCGGGGAGCGCAGGCCTAGGTGATATGCGATATGTGGCATTTATATCTATTTGTTGCCGATACAAATTAACTTTTGCATTGCCGTTTGACCGCATCCGATGCTGTTTTTCGGTTACACATTGTGTGGGAAAAATAACATTGGACAGAGTTCTATACATAAAGGGTGACGCCTTTTTGAATGCTTAGTGAGAAGGGAAATAATTGGTGTCTGGTTGTCTTTATGAACATAACTTTTTATGATTAGACAGTAATTGAATAAAAGTATTTACAATGATAAATTTTACTCTTTTAATTGATATGTTGATAGGCTTGAAATGCGTTTCGTCCTAATTCCGCCTCGTGCCGACCGCATGGCTGGACCTGTTGCTTGTTGTTTGAGATAAGGATGCGGTTACCTTCACTGTATGTTTACATTTAACTGTTACATGAATTAACAAAAACATAAAAAAGTACCTAGGTATACTAGATTTTATTTCAATTTTAGGTAGATATGTGTATGTTTGATCCCAGTTATAATTTGATTAAATTATCAGTCATTATTTTTCTCCTTAATACATTTCGAACCTTATGGTTATGTCATCTGTTCCTCTGTCTGCGGTAACTTAATAAAAGAAAGTTAAAAATTGGGAATATTAAATCTGAGTATCTTAATTTAGAGGTTACAAGAAAGCATAACATCTCTAAAAATATTCTTAGATTGCATCTCTCACAGCTGAAGTAGGTTTTTTTTGCCTTTCTTCTATTTGTAGCAAATACATTATCTAGGCCTTGATACGAAAATAATTTTTGAAATTCAAACATGACAAGTCGGTAAGCATTCTTTTTGAATCGTGGCCGAGGTAGTTTATCTACACTAAACCCTCTAACTGTACATACAGATCCATCGGTTCTAAGTGAGCAAGGAATTGTTAGGATTTGTGTGGAATCGCACCGGTGTATACAGACAATAGGGATGGAGCAAGCGCGGTTAACTGCCACACAAAAGGCAGGCGCTTAGCGTTCTCAGTGCGCTCAAAAAGCTGAGATAACTGTACTTCCGGACACCTAAATCAAAACAGGTTTTGCCTTTAAAACTGATTAAATTCTTACTATTATAAATGCTATATTATTCTATATTTATTGAAACCAGCCGCATTTCGATTTGCCACAACCACAGCCACAAATTTTTACGTTCAATTTTTCGAATATTTCCATTTGACGATTTTTTTATCCTACAAAATGCATCCCCACTTTTCTGAGTTGTACGTTGTCTACAGTTCAACGCACTACGCTCAGTAAGTACTGGTTCGCATTTAAAAAAAAATTGTATTGGATACTCCATTTACCGAGGACCAATAGGAGCTAATATTAAAAAATGTTATAAAAATAAGAGAAAATATTTGTTTAGGACCTTATTACGCTTTATTTTATTCAAGTTAACCCGAATGAAATTGCGTGGCACAGTTAGTTACTGAATACAACAAATCAGTAAGCACCAATAGATATTATTTACCTTTACATAGTTCCCCTATATATTGCGGTTCTTATTGCGAACCAAGTTATTTAGTATGTAATTTTCCCGGGCACTGGGGCAGACTAACGCCCAATGTGTTGAAGTGAGCCCTAATTTTGGGGCGTCTCGACCTAACTTAGACGGCACACAGTGAGCCGAATATTGTATTTCATAGATATAGAAATGAAAACTATAAAAAGTAGTTTTTGCTAGAAATGTAGAGTGCTGATAATAAGTAAAACATTAAATATCGTATGTGGCAATTGTGTGCACAAATGAAAAAAATATATTAAAAAAATATATATATATGGAGTGAATATGAATAATCATTTTT
>DWJZ01001112.1:0-25427 GCA_018249125.1 Asbolis capucinus | reverse complement strand
ATTTTTTTACCAACGTTTCTCGCCTGCCTCACTTTTGTTGGCCTGTTCTCATTTTCAAACACCTATTCACAAGATTGCTGTTTTTTCTCGGGTTTAAAATACTAAATCCATCTCCCGTCTCCTGTGACAATGTCAACAGCATTAGAATGTCCGTGGCCGTACTTCAGTAGCATCTATGAGCACCATTCCACGCGAGCCCGCTTCTACTCCCCTGTCAGTTCATGAGGGATCCAACGACAACAATGTTCCCGAACTTTTAATTCTTTGTGTAATTTTTTTTTAATTTGGCTCATACCAATCCCCAATAGCCCTCGAATTATCTCATAGGTAATCCGCGCTTTTTCCTCAATTAGACACTTAACAGTAGCCCACTATTTTCGTTGAAGGCAGTTGAAGACCGCCCTTCACGAAATTCGTCATGTCATCCGACCTCTCAAATTCAGCAAACCATCGCCTCACGATGCTCAAACAAGGTGTTTCTCTCCCAAAAGCATTTTGAAGACGAGCTGCAGTCTTGCGCGGAGGGAGAACTTTTAAAATCATAAAAAATCATCGCTCTAAAATCTTTTCGACTTAATCCCATTTTCGTTGCGTACGTAAAACTTTGATGTGTGATAAAAACAATTGAGAAATGATTTCCCGCCAATTTTTTATTAGTATTACCAAGAAGGTTGCAACGTTTTAAAAAATATAATATTCGAAATCCAAATAGTTTCGATTAGCTAGAAGTGCAAAACTTTTATTGTGCCCCATGTATATAAGACTGTACTGTATTTTGGGACTACGTACTATATACTGTTGGAGAACTATAATATAGTACATTAAAATATATTTCAGTACAATAAATCATTATTTGATTTGACAACTCTGAAAGTAATAAAAAGAAACCGCAATTTTTGAACGTCTGACGTAATATGCAAGTCTGTTTACTTATCAGTCTTCCTATAAAATACTGTATTTTTACAGTTTTGTTAAAGAAATACTATATTCAGAATTCGTAAAGTTGGCAACCGTAGCCAGAGAGCCCCGTGACGTTTTGCTTGTCCTGCCACCATATAGTTGGGTCTGGTTTTTGTATGTCTTTGACACGAAATCCTTAGACCGGAAGTACGAATGTGTGAGCGTTTAAGAATCATACTGGGGCGATATTAGTATATGTTCTAAACAAGTCATTTAAATTTCAAAAGACAGTAAATATTTATGATAATTTATACATATTTACTGGATTAGGCAGTATTTTTATTTTATATACCACGAATTTCAAAATCAATGTTACCGCTAAAGTGATGTTGTTTTGCAATATATCTGTCAAAACAAGCTTGAAATTTATTTCATTTACCAAGGTCATGTAGTTTTGTATGAATAAGAATGAATTTTTTTATGAATATACATTTATATTTTTTCTTTAACTCTAATTATTGGAGAAAACAATTGGAAGACGTGATGTAGAACACTTATCTATATGCGAAACATTTTGTCAGAACATGTAGATGGTAAAATAAATTTGGAGAACATGTTTATTTGTAGTTTCCAACAGTTAATATATATAGCAAAACTATTATATAAATACAAAATATTTATAATCTGCTAAAAACCTAAACCTTAAAAAGTACAAACATACTTTACATAGAAGTAATAAAATTATTGTTGATATAAATAACACGTCCAAAATGGCTTCTACTTATAACATGATATATATTTTTGTAGTAGCGAGGTTTACGTAAGCTATAATACTAGTGGTAACTGGGTTTAGCATGTATCAATGACAATGTTCAGTAAAATCCACTACAACCGACTCCCGCCAGCCGAAGAGGAAGTATCCAGTTGCCGAACCGAGGACCACAGCAAGACACAGCCACGTATTATACGTCATGAACACCAACATTAACATATAGCTCACAAATACTTGAACCCCATGGAGGAATGTTTGCCAGGCATGCGCAGAACTTAACATTGTAGGGCTGCAATATGATAAAAAATATTATTCAATCACCAGCTAACATCAGTAGAGTAAGTAATCCAAATAAACAGAAAAAATACATACACATTCCTGTCAAGCACATGAGGGACCGGCCTGGAAACAAAGACCAAATATTAGTATACTTTATAGTAGACAGTGATAATAAATAATAAATAAATATCTTTGGACAACTCACACACGGCCATCTGACCCCAAACTAAGCGTTAGCTTATGCTATGATGATCAGAAAACTGATAAACATACATATATAGTTTTAAATACATATGTAAATAGATATTTCTATTACACACCTAGACACACAGAACAAACATTCCTATTCATCATAGAAAAGTTTGACCTGGGTGGGAATCGAACCCACGACCTCCGGTGTAATAGTCAGGTTCACTAACCACTAGATCAACCGGCCTGTCAAAAAGTTCTCCATAAAGTGTTCAAAAGGTGTTTGAAGTCTACCTATCCTGACTTGGTCAGCATGTTAGATAGCCTGTACCCCTCACACTGTGAATGGAGACCCGAGCCAATAGTGAGACAGTTATGGGTTGCAATGATGATCTGGCAATACGTTGGCTACCTCTACCCATTGCCAGAAGTCCAGTAGTGTTCGTTTACCATAAGATGACCCGACTAGCAGATAACCTGTTCATAGCATAAAAGGACAGACCAGTCAATCAAGTGCTTCTAATTGATCACAAAATCCAATCAATACTGAACGAACAACCAAACTGACCCTTTTCATTCATTAATTAATCCGAAATGCGCGAAACTCAAATAATAGGTCTCTTAAACCGATTACCCACGTGCAAGCGTCAATCGGTCTCGTCACAGACGTCAATTATTTGCCCACAGTTTGAACGAAAACGTACGAATCTGGTTGAAAAGGTACTGATTAGAGTAAAACTAGTGGCTTTTACCTCCAAAATGCTGCAATTTTTCAAAGTTAGTTCTATATTCAATGAGATTAACAAGTGGACATCGATTCTACTTATAAAAATAGCCGACAAACTGACAGAATTGTGTCAAATGCTCACTATTGCCCGTGCACATAAGAAATGCTATAGTTATGATCAATGTGTTATACGTCAGAAAAGAAGTCGGATAGGATCTTCAGCTCAGGATAGATGGCCGCTGACTCAAGCAAGAGAGTCGTAGCTAGCTAGACAAGCTACAAGAAATAAATGAGATAATGTAGAAGTATGATTGTAATAATAATGCTTCAACATTACACATTGATGATGATCTTAACCCATCAGGGCCCACTACTGAGCACGAGTCTCTTCCCTGAATGAGATGGCCAAGTGCGGATTGGCAGACTTCACACACCTTTGAGTTTTGCAGGTTTCCTCACGATGTTTTCCTTCACCGTTATAGCGAGTGACATTTAAATGCTTAAAACCCACATAAATCCGAAAAGTTAGATGTGCGCGCCCTGGGATTTGAACCCGGACCTCCCGAGTAGGAGGCCGAATTCTTAACCACTAGGCTATCACCGCTTTACAGGTAATTGAATACAAAATTATGTAATTGAAAACAAATGTAGTATTCAATACAACAGTTCTAAATTTAGGTATATTCATATGTCACTCACGAAGAAACAAAACATATTTACTCGCTCCCATTTAATATCTACCTTAGCCATGTTAGTAACTAAGCTCGACAAATACAATTCGTTATTTAGAAATTCAATTTAGCACTCAAAACCTAGCCCCTGAATTACGAAAGGGTACATAAACCGAATAATTATTAATTAAGGCTTCATAATACTTGGCTTTTCTATTACTGAAACCGTCTAAACTATTCTAAACCCTATCGCCTATACTGTATTCGGAAGTGCCCACGACGCCGCACGCTAAGAGCGGTTTCATTAAATCCTGGCGCAAATATTGTTAACACAGTGAGCATGACCTTTTATAAGGGTGCTGCTGTACTAGTCTGGATAGTTTAGCGATTTTTGTTTACATCATATTAAAAGTATTATATTGTGATAAACGATTTTAGAGGTCTTTTGAGCCCCTTTTTAATCTTAATATTTTTATTCCATATGGTGCTTTTTAAATTTTGTTAATATTTTTTCAATCTTGTGCACTTTAAACACATTTTTAACTGTCATTAACGTCCGTATATCATGTCTGCGTAAATACCAAACTGATATTTTTTTGGATTTTTTTGCTCTAACACGGTTTGTTCAGTACAACATCGTAATCCTATAAATATTACTCAAAGCACAATCTTAGTGCACAGCTGCTATGCGATATGAATCTTCTGTCAAATGATGACTATTAGTTCTATAACTCTGTGCATGTTAACATATGACTACGTGTAATGATTCTTCTGTCTCATGATCTCTGGTAATTTTTATCTTAAAGTAACCTGGCAGGCGTCATTGGGCACCGTTCATTTAAATATTTCATGTCTTGTTATGAAGAGGTATAAGTCAAATTTCTGATAAAAAATGTAACCCCTTCACTTATTGTAACTATACTTACTTTCTGGTTAAGTCTTAGGTCTAAAATACCGCAAATATAAGGTATAGGAACCGAGGATTTCCAATTGTAATCTGAACCTCTGTGAATTTATGGATGAGCATCACTGCCACATCGTTGCAAGAGAACGTCCTTGGTAATGCATATGCATCGAAACGGGGGAGGTGCAAAGGTTAAAAAGTATATTTGTCTTCGATGACATATCGTGCCGCAACAATGCGTAAATTATGGCCAAAATTATGAAGAAACTCGCATAAACAAATTACAAATTTTAGTATGTTTTAGAACAATTACTGAATATGATTTGTACTTCGACTCAATTCAATGGATAACAGTTACATTTCAAAATTTTTTCCAGAATCTTTAGAACGATTAAGAGAAACATGCATCAAGAGAGGAACATTCCGATTCAAGGCCATCGACTGTCCGTAGAATCACGAGCCGTTGAAACTAGCTTTAGTTACAGAGAGAGAAGAGATTTTTTCATTCGAACAAATGGATTCTTACCCTTATAGCCTTACCGCCTACTGCATGCAGACACGATTATCGTAAAAATTAATGACTCCACATTGCATAATGCACTTGTTTTATTTCGAAATGGTTCCGGTATAGAATACCAGGGAAACACCACTCGAGTATGGTTTTACGATACTTTGTTGTTTATATCGAGCTGGAGAAATAAAATGTGTTTATTTAATAGCATAATGGAATTGTAATTTTTACGTCGAATCCCTCGACAGCAGTAACATAATATTTTACATTGATAATAAAAATTATTAATCCTACAAGTTGCCTTCCGTTAATCCAAATTATAAATATGGAATTTACCTGTAATGTTTTTAGCACAAATAAAGGAAAAAATTAAACCGGCAAATTATAGTTACATCGCAAAACCGGGTAAAACGGTTTACAATACTAAGATAAGAACCCTTTGGGTTCGAATCGAAGTTCGCCGATTTTATAATGACTCTTGCTAATGATATAACCACATACATGGATAATGCCTGTGGATATAACAAACTCTATAAACAACTGCAATACAGCTATGAGTTGTAAAATAGCTTGTGCTGACAATACGTACTTAACACAGTCATGCTTGTTAACTAAATGGGGAGTCTTCACACATAATGGCACTTTTATTACCTGCATCTGAGCTAACTCAGTGCTTAGAAAACCAACACGATTTCCTTGAAACCTGTACATGTTGCATTTCCTACAAATAAATAAAGTGGTTTTAGTATTAATAAGAAAATTAATTTTAACATGATGAAAATAAAATCTTTTTGGATGGAAATAGCTAATAAACGAGCAAAACCATCACACAGTGATACCTACTCGTAAGTGGTCAGTATCGCTCAAGAATATTTGAAACACTCAAAAGATCATTAATATGTTATGGGAAAAGAAAGTAAAATTCGGTCCTAAGATTTTGGTTTCCAAGCGTTGTATGTTAGTAAATAAGTAACTTATGTTTTATATCAGAATAAATCTATTTCTGTGCAAAATTTTATTCAAATCTGTTCATTATTTTTTGTTTGAAAGAGTAAAAAACATCCCTCACAAACTTGTGCATTCCTAATATGGGAATGTTTTGAAAAATCATGAGAACGATTCGCATATACCATTAACCTATTTATCAGGTCGAAATAAACATAAAAAATATAAAATTCAAAATAAGAATCTTATACGAATAAAGCCACATGCCCATCCTTTCTACAACAAGAGCAAACCAGGAACTAAAACACCCAGAACCAATGCTTTGTCTCAGACTTTGGTCGCTGCAGTAAATTCATTTGTCGTCCAGTGTCAAAGGCTTACTAACGCTGGATAATTAGTAGAACGCAAAGGACGGTCAATATGCAGTACAAAGAAAGAAGAACATTCAATTGACTTTCTGAATACTAAGCAAAGACTTTGTGGAGCAGAATTGAAAATTGATGCTTTGGAAGAAAAGGGTTTCCGTGGGAAATTTGCAATGAGACTAAGTTAGTTAGATTATATGTTAATAAATTTAAAAGAAAGGAATAGTTAAAGTAATACGAGTATACCTCGTAATCTTGGAATACACACACTTTTCAATTTAACAAATTTAAACAATATTTAAGAAAAACGTGATGGAATCGAAACGCAAATCAATGGACGAATCCAGAAGATTATAACCTCTACCGGTTATTTAAATATCAACCACGTACAAATTATTTGCCCTAATAACGAATACTTATGCTTTTGGGTTAAAGAAATTTAAAATTGGGATTTATCCATAAACTTGTTAGGTTATTTTCTACCCAAACATCATTTTATACATTTATATCATATACATGTACTCAGTGTTTTAAAGGAGTAACACCAAGTTTATTAAAATATTTTAGTGTAAGAGAAAGTAGGACAAATTAAGCTTGCTATATTTGACCCAAACAAAACAACAAACTTGACCAACAGGCCAGTTGGTCTAGTGGTTAGCGAACCTCACTGCTAGACCGAAGGTCGTGAGTTCGATTCCCACCTAGGTCAAACTTTTCTGTGATGAGCAGGAATGTTTGTCCTGTGTGTCTAGGTGTAAATATCTATATAAGTATGTATTTAAAGATATATATGTATGTATGTTTATCAGTTGTCTGATCAACATAGCACAAGCTAACGCTTAGTTTGGGGTCAGTTGACCGTGTGTGAGTTGTCCAAAAAATTTATAAAAAAAAACTAATATTCAAACATATACTGCAAGTTAAATAAATTTCGACACAATTTCGTGACCAATTTATTTTTCTTTTTTTATTTAAATTTTTTCCAATCTGCCATTGGTATCGGTATCTTACGATATCGGTATCTTAAGATAGTGCAAGGCTCATTATAAATTCAGTTCTAGTCCATTACTATGTTGTTTACACATTCTAGACGGTTCTGGTGCGTCGGTTGCTTGCCGCTGGGCTCGCATCAATTTGCGCGGCTACCTCAGATTGACGGACAGGATAACTGGTAGGCCACGAAAATATCAACCTGCAGTTAACCTTTTTTTTTATTTAATTTTTACTACTCTATTGGGGTCCGCCCGCGGCTTCACCGGCATGGAATGATAATAAAATGTCTATGCGTTATTCCAGACCATATCCTATCCAAACTTCATTCAGATCCGTTGAGTAGTTTGCGTGAAGGAGTAAAAAACATCCATCCATTCTCACAAACTTTTACAGCTTTGAGTAGGATAAAATAATTCATTTCTAGCAGCGGAAAGCGATTGAAGTGGTGATAGCCTAGTGGTTAAAAATTCGGCCTCCTACCTAGACCGTCCAGGTTTGAATCCGAGGTGCGGATTTCTGACTTTTCGAAGTTATGTGCGTTTTAAAGGGTGAAGGAAAAATCGCGAGGAAACCTGCATGCCGAGGAGTTTGTAAAACTCAAAGACTGCCAATTCGAACTTGGCCAGCGTGGTGGACTATGGCCTTAAACTTTTCATTCACAGAAGAGACCCGTGCTTAATAGTGGGCCGTGATGTGTTGATATCCATTTGTAACTATGTTAAACGAATTGCTAGCCGCTGTTTTCATGGCCCACGCATAAGGACGCTCTGAAGGCGACAGCGGCAATAAAGCCGGACTAGAAAATAAAGTAAACAAGCAAAGGCTGTATTACGCTGGCCTGATGTGTTTTATAGCCACTGACGTATGCTAGATTGGTGGGAGAAGATAAAACAATGTTGCAAGTATATTTTAGGAAGTAACCAAGGGAAATAAGATAACGAAATATAGTCACAACTTAATATGACAAAATGTGATACATTCATGTTAACATTTTTATCCTTTGTTATATATTTTATGAGTAATATAATATGAAATGAAACCGTATTGAGTTAGTATTATAATAGTAATACAATATGAAATGAAAATCTTATTACAATATTGAAAACAAAACTCGTGTTAGTTACTACGCTTATAACTCGAGAACGGAACCGAGTTTCAAGATTTATTTCTGTAAAGAATACCAGTAATTCTTAAAAAAAAATAAAAACTACTTTATTATAGTAGTTCATTAATGAAAACTTATTAGGTTCCAGGCTACTAATTTCATCGGGTCAGCTTTTAAATATAATAATTTATTCCCCCTTATAATATTTTGTATGTACATAACATCTCATATTGGGCGTATATGTATGTACCAATCGGCATTATAGATTATATTTATACATACAAGTGAAAGTCAATCGCAATTACTATTGTTCAATCTTAAAGGAACAACGCCATATTTCAACTTTACAATTTGCTTGCATTTATTTCCTTATTTATACACTGGTATTCCGTCTTCACTCGTTATACGTAGCTCACGTACATATAATACTACAATGAGGCATACAAATTATCGCTTGAGCCGACGTCTGCGGCATTTTAATACTAAACTACGTAATATTAATAAGTAATCATTCCAAAACCTGCCTTATGTCTGTCTAAGGTGGGTGCAATATTGATTTTTGTTTGTTTGTTTTATACGCCCTTTAGAATGAGTCCAGGGTCAGTGGTCGGCGAACCACTCGCTAAGACATGATCATGACTGGTGGGCTTATACTCCACACCTCGTTATGTGTTAACAGGCACATTCGCTCACGACGCGATGTTTATCCGGCGAACTTCAAAATACGCGAGCGCAGTTCTGACGAAATGATGATGAGAAAGAATGAAGCCTAATCATATATGTTATGACGTCATCGATTTCGAATGAGTTTTATTTTGCTAGATGATAGTTTTAGAAATTGGTCTTAAATATTCGATTAGCTCAACTGTAATAGTTCACTACTGAGGTCGGGCTCCTCGTAACTGAGTATGCCTTCATCACTGCTCTCTAGCGCATTAATGGAGATATTAGTGGACAACCCAAGTGCTAGGAAATCTAGTATGCCACCCGAATGCGGTGACAATTGTCGTATATGATGCACAAAAATAATATAAGGTACATTTTTCATGACTTTTTTTTAATTACTCGAAACATAACGGTCTTAACGTATCTATAATAAAGTCAAGATACTTAATTAAGTATATATAATTATATACTCCGTAATAAAAACTTTATACTTTCCAGACTAAAACTTGAAAAATCTTGTCAAAATTCCATACAAAATTACAACAGATCGACATAATTTGTCGACAACGATTCATCATGTATTGTATCATTCAAACAAAATGTGGCAAGTCGGGAACTAACGAGGTTAAAAGCCGGTGCGGTAATGTTATGAACACGTCGATCAAGTGTCAATCACAGGTGTCAATCAATCATTCAATTATCAATCATGTTACAGTTTAATCATTAATCGATATTTATCGCTGTGCTGTATCATTAGCATCTCGAATTTATAAACGAAGGAATCGATTAGGAATGGATTAACTTATTAATTTATTAATTTTGCGCACGCGGCAAATTTGAGTAATGTTATAGTTTTAAATGTATACTTCACTCTGTAAAGAACCTATTGAGTACTTTTTTTTTCTAATAACAGATTAACACAAATTAGATTTTGTGAATAACAATAGAAACAAACGGTATAGATATCTATTTTTTTTTCTGAGTTGTCATTGTCAAGATGTGTATAATGCACACTAAGTACAATGTTACTCCACCATGTTACCGTGTTTGAAGGAGGGAAATTATGAAAAATGTAAGTGTCAAAAATCATGATAGATCAGATAAAAAATGCCTTTTTGTAAATCACGAACTGAAATTTCATATACCAGGGAATGCGAACGAGATATAAATAAATTATAATTAATTACGATATTCCAAAGTGATCAACAAACATATAACGAACGAAATAGTGGGTACGGTCGGCAGAAGAGTGGTAAAAAAATCTTGAATACTTCCGAGCTTCAGGGGGTACGTAAAGCCATTGGTTCCGATTGTTAATACTATACCTCGGCCACATTCGAAAATACTTTTGACATACAAACTTAATAAGCTTGTAAGAACATTCTTGAACAAAATACGACACATACTCGTCAAGTTTGTATTTTAAATTTCCGAATCTGGGCCGAGATATACATATGTAGGTAGCGAACGTTAAATCAACCCGTGAGCTTGTGTCTGCTGTTTTTTTATAACATAAAATCATCAAAATCAATGCTCCAGCTGAAAATCGAACCCAGGATCGCTCGCTTCACAGACCCAATACACGGTCAAGTATTACACCTCGTTACAATCTATTTTACAAGTGTTATAACGTTTACACCTTCAATCAACTGCATTACTTGCAAGGTTTTATTGTTCCCTGTTTTATAGGCTCTGCTATTAAACTTTTTGCTATAACGACGTGTTCACACATCACGTCAATTGGCGTGAAAGAGTTAACGAGCTCGTTTCGTGAACTTAATAAATTATCTTAGTTATATGGTGTATCGTGTTTACGTGTGCGAACAACACACCGGACAGACACCGGACAGAGTAATATACGATCAAAGTAACCCAGTTCGAAATAGAACAAGGCCTCGGATGATTAGAATACAATTGTTTTATAACGAGTACTGAAGATTTAACAGAAATAAAAAATAAAGGAATGAAACGGAAAATAACGGAAACGGAAAGAATATTACTTTACGAAGGTCCATTTTTAATTATTATTATTATTATACTCATACCTTATTACCTTCCTCCCTCCCACAGAAGTAACATAAATTAAAAAAACCAAACTATATACTCGTATCAGCAATAACATGACTCTCAATCCGAAACATAGCATCAAGTTTAGTTGACTGTAAGAGAGTTCATCACAAAATCTTGAATGTTTCTTTTGCACTGAAGAAATATTTATCCCATAATTCGAGAAATAAATGAATACTCGGTGCGAATTTTAACTGAAAAATTTAATAACAAACTTAGCAACCTGTGACAAACCAGAGAATTCAACTTTTTGTTGTTTTATAAGTCGTTAACTCTCTTTTACCATATAATAATAATAATACACTTTATTGTACACACAAATATAAGAAACCCATTACAAGAACGTTTAAATAAAAAGAGAATACAACAGGCAGAACCGTTACATCTTTAAAAACTTATATTTGAAAATGATGTTATTTGCTTGGTGACAACTGCATAAATTTTTTAAAACGAAAATCAATAGATTATAAAAGCATAAAACAAAATACTTCAATAGGTTAAAAGGTGAAATTAAGGATGTCAGTGTATGAATAATGTTATGTGTTTTAATTTTTTTATTTGACTGATATGACTAAATTTATTTGTAATTTGTATTTGTTCTTTGATCAATATTTATTTTAATAAGGAATGATCAAAAATATAATGAGTTGTTTAGTCGAAAAAACCTTATTTATATATGTTGGTGAAAACCCTACAAAAGATTTTTTATGGTTTGTTAAATTTATTCCGGATCAAAGTTGCACCAAGTATAGTTCTTAATTAAATTACATGTTGATGCATCTGTAAGTTTAGCTTTCTTAGTCACAAGGAGAGACCCGAGCTCAGAAGAGGGCCAATCGTGTGAAGCCAATTATATTTCTAGCATTATTTAATTTCTTTGCATGGAGCCCGTCTTATTAGCTACTTCTCTCTTACTTTTCGTATCCTGGCTGTGGACTTAAAATACCATTCTCTTTTTTTTGCCAACAACATGTACAGTACAGGTTGTTGGCAAAGATTCGACAACCTGTACAGGTTGTTGGCAAAGATTCGACAACCTGTACTACTGTACTACTACTGTACAGGTTGTCGAATCAGAAGATTCGCATGGAATTCGTGACTACTTGTCATCAACTGGCTCCCCTGCTCGTTTGTCGGCTACTTCCAAAAAATGATGTATATAAGCTTGAAACTACTCCAACAGATACCTCACAAGTAAACCGCATTACGCAGTATTTACCGTCTGTAAAAGTTGATATGTGTGAAGAATCGGTTTCCCATTTATAGAGAAATTTCAAAGTAAAACTGCGAGCATACGAGATATCAATCTTCAATAACTCGCTAACTACATACTGGAGATGATAAACGTTCCTTTATGTTTCTCAGCCGAAGTGTAATTTTACTGTTCTATAAGCGATGGCGAAGATTACGCGTTTAAACCTCATTTACTGGTCCTGGCCGCGCTAAAGCTTTTTTGTTCTTTATAATCTTCGGTTAAAATATAGGTACTATACACAAATCTGTGGTGATATACAGTGTATCATGTTACATGTGTGATAGGTAGCTTACATTATGTAAGTATATTACATTTTTTATTTTAAACTTAACATTTTTTTATTTAATAAGATTAATTGTAAGATAAATGCATTTCATTACATAGTTTCCTTATCAAAAGCAAATAATAAGTACTTCATTTATTTTACTGTACTATTTTATACCAACATATTATTTAAAAAAAAAAGAAAAAAAGTAGATACGCCGAATAATGCAAAAAAAATATACTTGGATATGAGCAATATATTCTTATCTTTGGTGGTTTTACATGAACCGGTTTTCAATTTAAAAGTAAGTTGTGCTTGTATTGTCTAACGTCAGTGTATATCAAATGTATGATTGTGTATGGAATATAATTGTATGAAATTTGTAATTACGTAATTGTATGCAATGTAATTTAATTAATTATTTAATGCATTACAAATGTATTTTTTATAAACAAGTATCCGTTTTTAACACTCCTTCTCTGCGTAAACTTTAACTGTGCTACATTTCATAGTATTCCGATTTCGTTAGGTATATTCGTTAAAATAGCTAGAAAATACTAACCGTTTTGTGCATGTCGTTATTAATCTAGAACTAACGTGAACGAATCTTTAACCGTAAAATGATTTATACTTTTCACAAGCCATCATCTGCTGAGATCTATGGGTAAAATAAGTATACACGACATTCCTTCACGCGTGAACGTGTGTACGCATTACCTACTTCAAAAAATACCGGATTATATTTTGTTCAATCTGATGTTATATAGGACATTTGATTTTGCCTTACTCTCTAATCTATTATTCTAATATTTAAAATTTTTGTCACGTTTTATTTTTACCTCTCCTACCGTCATTATAAACTATTGATCATGACTCTGGGAAGAATAAGATAAGAGAACAAGACAATTTCTAGAATAGAGTAAATTAATCTGCAGCAACAACTTTATAACCCTCATATAAAATCTTGGTTAAAATATATGTTAACTATGTTAACTTTAAACGGTATGTAGTGACAACTATTGTCTATTAATAGGTAGAACAAAATAGTTAAAAACACATTTTCTCAGAATGAAATCTATCAGCAGAACTGTACGTATTTAGCTTCCTATCTTTAGCACCGTCTGTTAGCACAACGTTAATCTTGTGTTGAATTTACATAGAAAACTCATATATTTTCATGTGTAATTTTCTACCATTTACCTGTTTCAGCTGCAGTCGGTGTGATGTATTTTATCTAGATTATGTGATTTGTTGAGCTTGCACCAGCTTGAACCATAACGTGTGTGCGAGTTTGTTAGATTTTAATAAACAAAAATTGCGAGTTATGAACGGAGCTATGTTATTTATTTATGTTATATTATTGCAAGTTATTTTAAGTTATGTTGCGTATACGTACCTATACGTAAAGTAACGCAAGCTACACGTAAAGTAACATTAACTGTAATTTGACTTTAACACGTCAAAAATATATATATAAAAAATATATATAAATACTTCCCCTACTAGTGAAGTAGGAATGAATTGTTGTTCTTCGTCTAGGGAAGACGTAGAAGTAGATCGTAGGAGACATCGTTGGATAGGTTGTTTAAAATTATTATGGAATTTTGGTATAAAAATATTATAGGTAAATAACACTTTAGCAAGCACATACTTAAACAAAAATCTGTTTTAGCTAAAAATCGTTTGACGTGTAATCTTTTTCAAGAATGGCAACTAAACCATTAATGTATTTCACACCTACCGCGTTGATAACTTTATAACCTTTTCGATTACTTCGCACGAGAAATATGTACCCCGTGGGATATACGAGTACGTATGTTGATGAGACGTTGAGGTCAGAGACAGTTACACCCCGTACGTGGAACACATGAACCGTCTGTATGTATATTGTATAACTCAACCTGTTACAGAGTTAAAAATAGACTTTGTAAGTCATAAACTGAAGCGATTCACACGTTAATAGGCTAGCGGATTTTTCGATTGTTAGTGATTTTAAATTAAGCAATAGTGATCGCGGTCAATAGAAGGTTGGGTGTCCGCTAGTGGATAAGAATGAAATCAATGAGCACTACCGTGCTTCAGAGGGCACATAAAGCCTTAGGTCCCGGTTGTTTTCGTTATATAGCAATGATTAAGCCAGGTCGCAAGCCTTCGGGTGGCATAAAAAATTCCGGCGCTTGGATTAGCAACCTTGCAACTAATCTTGAGCATCGTGAAGAAGTATGGTCAACCTCCTGACCTCCTGAGTATGAAGATAAAGGGTTGAAGCTAAACCACGCTTTAGCAGTACCTATTGTATTAAATATATAAATAATATATTATTTACAATACTTCTATAAATATACACCTATAATCATAAATATATTTGAAACGGGTATAATTAGCATCTCAATATTTCTTAAAAGGATTGGTTTCAAAGTAGACGATAAAATAAAGACAGGTTTTACAACTTATTTGTAAATATTCTGTCAAGCAACAACCGAATTTTAAAATTAATGAGAGTCCCCCTTAATTATTCTACCCCGGCTCATATTTCCAATTAATAATTGGGATCACGTTAATTCCTTGAATTTCTGAATTGTAGGATTGTCTATGCTCCGGCACATAAAATATTAATATATATTTTTATTATGGCAACACCAAACAAAAAAGTAACAATAATTTAACTCGATTCGAGTGTAAAAATTTAAGTTAAGAAAATCACAATATTTATATGCTAACTGTAGAGAGGATATATAAGTCCTACCATACATATTAACACAGTCTTGCCTTCAGTTTCACCAAAATTACCTCCTATAAATACTAATATTATAAATTCGAAAGTTTGTGAACATAGGTGCATGGATATGTGGATACTTCTTACTTCCTCATGCAAAAACTACTAAATGAATCTGAATAAAATTTAGTACAGACATAGATTGTAGTCTAGAATAACACATACTCAATTTTTATCAACGTACTGGTACCAAGCATGAGGCGAAGCCGCGGTCAGTAAATAGCTACATAAAAAACCAACGTTTATATAAGTTCAGGCTAAGGATTAATCTAACTAAATTGAAGTAATTATGGGAGTATAATTATTAAATTTCAATTCAATCATCTACTACGAACTACTTGGCAAGCTTGCCCCCACAAAGTCACCATTCTGCGAAGCAGATTATCAGCTGAGTCTGAAGTTTGAAACTCGTTCCGGTTAATATTATGCCGAGACGGCAAAGTTTGCTACATTGAAGAAGGCATTTGCTAATATTGCGACTGAACATGTTCGTAACATTGCTCATCAAATCTTGAATGGAAATTTTAATTGGAAAATATCAAATAAAACTTATATTTTCAGCATTATTCACGTTATTAATATTTACAATGTTTTACTCGAAATAAAAGATAAAAAGTGTTGGTTTGAAAAGAGCTTTTGCTACGTGGGTACTTATTTAATGCCAATGTTTTTAGAATGTGCCAAAGAAAGCAACAGAACAGGCCGGTTGGTCTACTACTACACCGGAGATCGTGGATTCGATTCCCAACCAGGTCAAACTTTTCTGTGATGAACAGGAATGTTTTTTCTGTGTGTCTGTGTGTGTAATAGAAATATCTATTTAAGTATGTGCTTAAAAGTATATATGTATGTTTACCAGTTGTCTGATCACCATAGTATAAGCTAACGCTTAGTTTGGGTTCAGATGGTCGTGTGTGAGTTGTCAAAAGATATTTATATTGAAGTGTATCATATCGACTATTATCCATTTATTGGATTATTAACAAATTTTCTATCATGTTAATAACATTTGTGTTACAATTTCATTTATGTATGTTATTATATTCTTACAATACTCATTCTTACAAATAACGACATGTTTAAAAAATTGTCAGTAACATAAAATCAGTTGTATAATCAGAATACACATTCCACCAGCTGAGTACTGACAGAAAAACAACAAATACATTCAAATTTAACACATTCATTCTAAAACGATAGTTAAACTGCAATATATGCAAATCGTAAGTATTTAGTTAACATTTTGTATCCCAGTAACACTACACCGACACCGTTTAAACACGATACGGCAGAGGCCAAAGAACATCGAGCTTGAAATATTGCACCGCGACGCCCGCTGTGAATATTGTACGCTTGTACAGGTTCAAGGCGCGTATCAGAGACTTTGTTCCGGTAGTTGAGGGTTAAGGTCATGTTATATCAAGTTAAATCGAAATTGTATATTCAGGTCAGTGTTTATTAGATATTTACGTTATCTTAACTTTTTTATAGCTGGCACTAACTTTCTTCTATTGGGTTAAAAATATTATTTGGGACTTTTAAGCTTGTAGAAGTTGAAGAAGCGTATGGGTGATTTTATTCCGTTTGTTATAGGTTATGGACATGTTATATTAAATTAAATTGAAATTGTATATTCAAGTAATTATAAATTATAAATAAACAGGCGTACTAAGAGGCTTATTAGTGACCTTAAATTGGTTGAGACCAACTTCCAAAGCCTCCAGTACAGGCGCAAAGTTGCCAGCCTCTCGGTCTTCTACAAGATACACTTTGGAGAGTGTACACAGGAATTACATGATTTGATTCCGCCATCCTCATTCCAGCATCGAACGCGCACGGCGGGTATCCACCCGTTCTTCGTAAATATCCCGCCAGTACGAACGACGCGTTTCGCATTGTCTTTTATCACCTGTATCACGAACCATTGGAATAAGTTGGCCGCGTCGTGTTTCTCTTTCGATTACAATGCAAATGTCTTCAAGTCATAAGTGAATAGGCTTCTACTAAGTTAGTGCAGTTCACCATTGAAGGCTTCATTGCCACTTTCCATCAGGTGGGATCATAGTAGAGCGCTTACTTATCTAAAGTAAAAAAAAGTTACTTATCTTAAATTAATTATTAATGAGTTTTACTTAATTTTACTTGGTAATTCTAAGCCCTCAGAGGTTCCAGGCGCGTATCGGGGACTTTGCGGCAGTTGAAGGTTAAGGTCAGGGTATACAAAGTTAAATCAAAATTCTATTATTAATTAAACACCTAAACATTGGTTACATAAATTAAGTAATTGCGAGTTTGGTCAGCAGGAGCCTGCGTGACCGCCTTGAGCCCTTACGGATTTTTTAAGGAGTCCTTAATTTTGGACAAATATGAGTTGCGGCCATCCAAAGTGCAATAAGGATACTGAAACCTTCACATGAACGAGTACATTAGACAGTTGCCGCGCGGGAAAATCTTTAAGACAGCAAAAAATACCTCCCTACATATACTGTGAATTTGAGATTACTCATAAAAATATACTATGAAAGCTTTTAATTAATTTCTAGTTCTAAACAAGACCTCCAACTGCATATATATATATATATAAGGATATAATTTATAATCATTGTGTCATCACCAAACTACAGTATCAAAAAACTTATTAGAGGTGTATAACAGATAAAATATAAATTCTAATTCGTTAATCGTGCTCACGTTCCACAGAACTACTAAAATATGATACGACTAATGTCCACTACGATTTAGTTAATGATAACGCAGAACTTTTATAGTTTTGAATATTAACTCAGATTTTAAACAAAACTCGCCGTTACGAAGTATTAAGTATCTGCCATTATAAAGATTAAGGAGTATATTCTTTATTGATGATATCAGTACCTATAAGGCACGTGTTGTATTACTAGCTGAAGGCTGTAATTATATATTGGTAGGAAAAATCTATTGAGGTGTACATTAAAAGTTTCCGATACGTCGAACTAAATTACACTTTTTAGTGTCTGTAGATACAAAATTGACGGCAAGATTACTTGCTGTTGAGATGATACGCCTACAAAATTTCGTATCACTCAGTTCGTAGACAAGTCTATCAACCAATTATTTTACAGGTTGATGAATCTTGAGTTCCGAGCTTGTTGTTCCGATCGAGTTGAGATCTTCCGTAGCAGATATCTGTGTAAGTTTTTTTTGATACTCCTTGACAACTTTCTTTTCTTTATCAATATCGCAGCGTATCCTCGTCCGTGTTCCTGTTCCGTTCGTAGATTAATCGTCGTTCATATTTACGAACACATGTAACGTATAATAGCAAGTCAACGTCTGGCAATGTCGCCAAAGATATCCTTTTGAACTGAAAAATCGAATTTTACAAGTTTTACAAAGTTTACTAACTGTATTCATACTATATTATTTTTATTAAAAATTATAAAGCGAAATGTAGCATTGATTAGTTATTCGCTGCTCACTAACGATAAAACAATGCCTCATAATAGCCAAATGGGCTTTGGGTGGCATCGCCGGTCCCTTTGACTTTGACAATCAACCAATATTAAACTAAATGGTTTTATCTCCAATGAGCTTCTGTTCCTTTCCATGAAAAGTTATTAAAACTTACTTTTAATTGTACTATTTATAGATAAATAGTTAAACACTAAACTGGTTACAGAGATTATTTAATAACTAGTGTTGTAATAGAAAATATATTTGTTTTTTTTTGTATAATCTTAACTCTCATATTTTGTAAAAAAATGCTAAACGGCTCCCTTCGTCGTCCTAATAAATTTCTCATGATTGCAGTGCGCCCTAATACGTGATACAATGTAGTATTTAATTAAGTAAAATAACTTAGTCAAAAAACGTTAATTAACCATTTTTTAATTTTGTAAGCTGTTACTAATGTATCGTAGTACAATTTGTAATAAATCGACCCATAAACTACTAATTGCAAAATTGATTTTAATGAAGTACACAAAATGGAAACAGCAGTAATTCAACGCTAAGTTTAACGATCGGAACGGAGCGTTCGTGTATTGATTCGAAATTGTTAAGGCCTGTTATTGTTTTACGTCAGATTTGCTTTGACATTGTTTGAAGGCAATATTCCGATTTTATTACAGTTTCTACTGGCTATAACCCATTACATTTCCATAGTAGAGGCCTATATTTCAAAAAGTTGTTGCCATTGTTATGTTTTTCGTATAATCGAGTTGGCCATTTTGAATTTTGAACACTTTTCGCTTGGCGATGCTTTCAGTCTGTTTACAGTCGAACAGATGCCAACTGCTTTTATTAGTACAAGCAAAAACATTTTATTTTCGGAACAATATGTTTAAATCTGCATGTTAAAGAGTAGACCAACTTTAAGACAAATTAACGATAAAAATACTCACGTTTCTATAAAATTTGCAAACGCTTGAAATTCGATAAACGAAACTAGCGTTTTTTGATAAAACGTAGATAACTTTCAGTGAAGAAATTTAGAAAATTCAACATGCTTAATTGATTATATTTCCATTTTGACTAAGAAAGATGAAACTGTTGGATAGGACTGTTTATCAGATAAGAATATTTTACAAATCAGTGAGCATTTTAGGGCGACGCAAGAGGGCAGTGCTCATGAGATGTTATCTGCTACTGGTAATCTGAATTGGTGTAAGTAGGTAACATTTCACTTTGTTTAATTAAAATACCAACTCTTACAGATGAAGCGGCTTAATTCAGTTCTTAGGATCCAATGATTTCAATGATTGGTTGTTAATGGCTTTGCTACTTAGGTATAATGTTATTAATGATTATTTTGTAAAGTTTTTATTATGGTAAAACAAGAACAATTTTATGCCTTTACGTAGGACCGACTACTCTGTATTAAAAGACATGTAAAATTTCCTAAATAAACTTATACATATTTTCATGTCACTATTTGTATATTTTGCTTCGACATCATTGACATTCGCGATCGGTTCCATTCAAGTTTGATAATAAATGTTTGTAATTAGTGTTGCCATTATTTTCAAAAGATGTACACAAGAAATTCTTTTGTCGTTTCTTCTCTTTATGGTACCTTTCCGAAACGATGGTAGATTCTAAAATATTGACGTTCATAGTGAATTGAAAATACCTTCATGAAATTAATGATTTTACTTAATTGCTTTAAAAATGTCATAAATTTAAAACGATATTTTAATTATATTGTACAATGTAATGCATGACTACAAACCCATCTGATGTTTTAGTCATGTAGTGTATAATTGTGCGAACATTGAACAGCCTACGAAAGTTTTCAAATTATTTAAAAGAATATACATGGAGAACTATTAGTTTTTTTTATTGAGAAAGTTCATTTTTAACTGCGAGTTGTTTCCCGTACACGAGCTAAATAAAATTAAACTTACTCCCACACTCAGAGTCGTTAATAATTCCCTAAACCCATAATTACAAATTTCAACAAATTTGTACTAAAAACGATTTAAGTAATGATTAACAGCTCTGAGTACCGCAACTAGTACTTATTAGTCTTTCAAGATGTTAATCATCCCAACGTCTTAAAAACACCAAACTAAACACTATCGTTAGATCGAAGTATCCAACATATTGACTGCCCTGTCATAAACAGCATGAACGTTCGAACCGCATCCATTTATCACTCTGAGAATCGATCTTGATAAGGCACTAATTAAAGAATCAACGGATCATTCAGCAAGCGGCTTGGATTCAAGTCTTGCGCAATTGAGTCAATGAGGTTTCTTTAAATCTCACGATACGACTGTCGTAAGTATCCAGGGTCGCTAATGTTTATTTAAATTTACCCTTAATACAAAATTTGTAGATTCTATACTAAGGAGAGGTGTAAAACTCTGAGTCAGTTAGCGCACAATTCCAAATATGAGTAACTTTAGAGGAATTATACTGATTCCATGAATAACATACGCTTTTGTAGAACACTCAAATAGCGTTAGTATATAGGTATAGTTCCATAAAAATAAGTTATATAATATAATATATAATTAGCTTCTTTCACTGAAACCAATATTTAACCACAATTATAATATTGATTTATTATGATCAAAGCAACCCTTAGTCTCCAAAAATTTACATTAGTGAATATTTAAGGGTTTTGTTGCGAAAGTTTTAATTGCCGCCCGATGGTCGTTATGGTTTAACGATTAGCAATCGTTTCTCTAAAATAACAACCGAAACCGACGATTTTCCGTGCTCTGCGTAGCACGGAAGCGCTCATTAAATTTTTGCCACTAGCGGTCACCCTTCGATCGCTTATAGTCGCGAGAAGTCGCCGGATTATGACAAGTCGATTTCAAATTTTTATCTCATTATCATTGTTTTTTGGATAAGCAATAATTGAAAATTTACTTTAACTTGCAAGGTTAAAGATCTTACTAGAGTCCACCCGCGGCGTTGCCCGTGTATCATGTTAATAAAAAGTTGTCAAGGTGTTATTCGAGACGATAATCTATCTATCTCTGCGCCAAATTTCACTATGATGCTTTCAATATTTTTTGCGTGAAGGAGTAATAAACATCCATCCATCCTCGCTTTTGCATTTGTAATGTTAGAAGGATATTCATATTAATTTTTATATATATATCGTCGTTACTAAAAACTGTAGTTCACTTTAAATGAATCGACTCAGATTACCTTTTATAATTAGCTTCCTTAAATAGAGCTTGCGTTTTCTTCGGAATTCTTTTATAACATCCCTTTTGTCCGACCTCAGAATACACTGTGGTTACGGTGTATATTGTGTTTTCGTTAATTAACTTCTGAAATCAAACAAAAACGTATTTCTTGAATGTTTTTGAATGAATCACGATGGTTATAATTTTGTAACTTAATAGAGTTCAAACTCCTATTACTTAATACTTAATAATCCATGTTAATAAATTTTAATTTAATTATTTTTGCTCTAAATATTAATAATGAAATTAGAATAATTATATTTTAACTAGGATCCCCCCACGGATGCCCGCCTAGTAAGTTAATAAAGTAGTCTGTGTTTCAAGATAAATATACTTGTAACAAATTTCATTCAGATTCGCTCATTAGTTTTTACCTGAAGTAGTAACAAACATCCATTCATCCTCACAAAATTAATTTATTTAATTTTAACTAATATTTCTTATATACTCTAATCTATTAAATATTTCATTCTATTCTAATTATACCCTACTAATTAGAATTTGAATTCTGAGTTTGAAATGAGGTGTACCCCCTACGATTAAGTATATAGTTTTAATTTTCCTTGCGGCAGCGGAAAACTAATGCTGTGCCAACGGCCACAGCTGTTACTTGACGTCATTATTAAACGCTTTTCATGAGCAGGTGTTGATGATAACGAGGGAAACGGTTTAATTAATGAACACTTGCAGCTCCTTATGAGTACTGACGATAGTTCGGTGTATGGCTTTAACACGCCAAATTAAATCTGACTGCTGGTACTGGAAATTTGACAACTTTATATAATAACTAGTGTCTGCTCGCGACTTCTCTCACATAGGAGGTATATTGATAAAAGGTAATCAATGTGTTATTCGAGACTATAATCTATCTCTGTGCCCAATTTCATCCAGATCGATTTAGGAGTTTTTGCGAGAAGGACTAACAAATATCCATCAATAATTGAAGAAAATAAAAAAATTACGACGTAATTATATTACAACATGTATATGTAAAATATTACTATAAACTGTTTTACGCTGCGTATTATCATTCTTTCTTAATTCTATGTGAATTATAATATTGTCTAAAGTATTTTAAAGCTTAAAGTAATTATAAACAGTTGAACCGTCACATATTCAGAATAACATTTACAGAATACTAGTTCACAGCTCACAATGGAAAGAGACACGGGTTTCAAGAAAACATATCAGTGTTGCAGGATTTCAATAATAAGAACAGAAATCATGCCCACTAGTGAGTTAGCACCTAGGCTGGTAATGGGGCCTCTAACAAGGCATGTACCTAGTACCCCTAATGATCTGAGCTCAAATATCAAGATGTATTTAATTGGGTTTCGTTACGTCGAAGTGGCATAGTGGTTGCAGGTGTCCGCCGCACGGAATATAGATTGTTTGTGATTTATGTGAATTTTTAAAGACGTAGCTGGACTAGATGTAACACGTCACTTTTGTGATGTTACAAGCCATCTTTACTATCGAATTCTCATCAATAAACATATATGTTATAACGTAACTAACGACTTTAATCTATGATACAGTAAGGATTTTAGGATTGATAGACATTTCTTTTTTTTTGTGTTCACGTTTGTGTTCTCAGTATACAAGTTAGTTTGGAAACATAAGAATAGTCAATCCATCGGTCGCCAATTCCAATTCAAAGCCACTTATATTGGTGTAATTAATACGAATTCATTAAGAATAGTCTGTGAAGCTTGTCTGGATGATACCACATTCTTGCTTGAGTCTGCTGCCGAATGACTCGTGTTCTGGTTTGACAGGCAGCTCTCTTCTTCTAACTCCCCGTCCTTCAATGGTTTCCCTCCTTCAAACCGATATGTTGGTGTATGTCGTTGGTTATTGTTGGACCTAAAAATTTTGGACACGGACAAAAAAAAAGGGCAGAAAATTCCTACAAGTTTTGTATATTTGTTGGAAAGGTCTAATTAAATACTTGTATGTGAAAATTTTCTTTCTAACAATATCACTTATATACATACACACATGTTGAATACATAACCTTCTTTTATGAAGTCGGTTAAAAGGAAAAGGTGGAAAATCATTCGACAACTAGTTTTCTGTCACTGAATTCAAATAAAATTAAGGCCATTTCATAGTCCGATACGCATAAATACATATATAGGTGTTTTTATTCTAATCAGTTTTTCTTAAACATTTTAGATATTATTATACATACATAATTATAAATTATATAATTAGAAAATTTTCAATAGAATATTCCCGTTTAACTTGAAAGGGTGTCACTTCTAGCATAGATAAAATATCCAAGTTAAAACCAGAAATGGGTACATCGCCGCTAAAGATCACTACGACGTGGGAGGCTAGCCTTAAGCGGTATCGTTCATACCCTTCGCCATCCATCCGCTTCGGTATGAGGAATTATGTTTTATAGACGGCGCTGAAGATCAACTCGCAAACAGTGATAATAGGTGATGACTTACGTGGTTTGTAGATGTTTAAAATATGGCGTGCTGAAATTAAACCCTACGCGTGTTATTCGTTGTAGTTGGGTATCCTAAAACGAAATAAGCCATTGACGTTCCTAATTTAGTATCTATTTTCTGAGCTTTCATATTGACAAAAGGCGGTCAATTTGAAAAAGGTTTTTGAATTTTTTTTAATAAGTATCGATAAATATGTGGATTTGGACAAATATAACATTAAACAAAAATACAAGAACGAACACAACTAATCTGTGTTGATTTAGGAATCCTAATTAAAATCTCATTTCAAAAATTATTTACTATTATAATACAAATTATCATCAAGATTGGTAACATTTGGCTGAGAAATTTTACCAGCTGTGATCTCATATAAAATGTTGCCAAACTTAAAAATCACCACTTCTGTTTCCTTAGACAGAATTTGTCATGAGATTCCTTTGTGATGTGGAGATTCTATTGTTTCATGTGGTAAGATTAATATGACATCTCCAAAAATAAGTAGTAGTTTGTTTAAGGTTCAATAAACTTTGTAGGAAATCAGCTAAAACAATTAATACTTAATCATCATTATGATATACATTTTTCAGAATTTGAAAAAAACTCTTTCACATCATTATATATATATATGTATATAATATAAATATGATAACATGAAATTACTTAAGCACCACAATATAAAGGATTCACAAAACGATTGACTACTAAAATGAACCTGAGACGCTTTTGAAAAAATATCATTCAGTTAACACAAACATCTACAGGCATAGGCTATAAGAATAAATCGCATAATATTTTAATTAGATATGCTTTTTGACATACAACGCCAATTAAGTGAGCTCGTGGATCGTGAATGAAAGCGTAATGAAATACGGCAAAAAATAAGCAAATG
>DWJZ01001111.1:0-25437 GCA_018249125.1 Asbolis capucinus | reverse complement strand
ATATGGAAACTCCGCAACAATTAACAATACAGTTATGAAATTTTGTGCGTTTCTTTGTATTATGGATCTATAATTAAAGCTTGTGTTTTTAAATAGTTTCTAAATCTCTATAAATCTTGTTCTATTCTTAAATACTGTTATTTTCTTACTTTGAACTAAAAATACTTAATTTTATGTAAAAAACGTTAGCCTACGGCTAACCACCATGGGAAAGGATAAGAAAAGAAAGGTTATTTTCATAAAAACATTTATTTACAAAATGGGCATACAAAATTGATCGTATCATATATCTATTCATTATTAGCTCAGCGTGTATAAAATACTGGAGTATTGAAAATAAGTCTTGTTCGGTTGCATAGATCTGCATCATAGCCCTACAAAGGGTGCCTTCCTGATGTATGGAATAATATTGCCATAATACAAAAATGTATGTGAATAATTGCCACAACACATTATCACAGCACAAAAAAGTAGTAATTATCAATATTATTAATAATAATATATTAATAATATTACTTAAATCCGACGCCTATTCATCATATCAAAATCCAATTATAATATTCATCACAATGATTGTATGTGTGTGTGTGTGTGTGTGTACGAGGGCGCTTGTGTGTATCCCAGAATGCATGTGTATAAGTCAAGAATTACAAAAAATTGTGATTTTTTTATCGTTTAGCTCAATGCTGAGTATCGAGACTCCACTCCGTGAATCTTCTCTTTGAAATTATTTATATTATATCACAGGACAGTATACATCCATATTACAGCGAATATAAAGTCAAAATTACTATGACAAACAGCTGATATACCAAAATTAGTTCCAAAACACGCCATACAACAGGAGGGCCATATGTAAACTAACACAACTCAGGCACTATCAACTTTACATAGAAATAATACTGTAACATTTTGGTCTCCTATCATCTTACATATAAACAATTTGTAAATGCAGTCGTTAAAAAATATTGGTATACTTAATTTGTACGTTTCTCTATATCTAAGGAGGTATATACACGAAATATTATGCTAAATCTACCCTAAGTATATTGGCTGTATTTTCTTCTTAGGCGAAAACGGGCCTGCAGTTCAGCAATAATCAAGATAGGTATTTTAAATACTTACTACATTTGCAAAAATATTTTTCGCTATGGAATGTCCAATCAAAATTAATTTTTATATAAAATAAGCGATACACAAGTCGACATAAAAATGACCGATTACAAAATATACAAAAAAATACAATCTAATTTGTGATGTAAATTAAAAAAAATCTTTTTAAAAATTTGTTTTTAAAATTTTCAACGGCAAAAACTGCAGCCAAGTTTACTAAGTATCCCTTCAGATTTGTTTTAATTATTAAAAATATATTTTCGAAAATAAATAAAATTGAAATACATGATTAATTTTTATCTGCTTTAAAAATATAAGCGTAAAGTAAATGTCAATTGAATAACTTTACGACAAACGTTAAATTCTTTATTTTTAAAACTTATTCAAACAACTTGCTACGGAAAATGTGCTTCAACGACAGCACAGGCAGAACTTTTCTTGTTTGTTGTCTCTTTCACACACAGTCACTGGGCTTTGTCGCTTACGTCCGAGTAGTAAGTATGACTTAAATGCTATTGGCTAGTCAAGTTGCTTAAAATCGATTAGTCACTGGGCTACTAGGGATTAGACTAAAGGTCGATTAGTACTAGGGATTCTACTGTGCTAGGAGAGATTCGAGTAAGGATCTATTAGTCACTGTGTTTAGGAAGCAATCAATTAAGGATCTATTAATCACTGTGCTAGGAGGGATTCGACTAAGGATCTATTAGTCACTGTGCTAGGAGGGATTCGACTAAGGATCTATTAGTCACTGTGCCAGGAAAGATTCGACTAAGACTCTATTAGCCACTGTGCCAGGAGAAATTCGACCTAGGATCAACTAGTCACTGTGCTACGACGGATTCGACTAAAGATCGATTACTCACTGTACTACGAGGCATTCGACTAAGGATGGATTAGTCACTGTGCTATGACCGCTTTTAGGACAATACCCAATAATCCGACATCGCCCTGCAAAACGTTTGTCGGATTTCCACGAACTTTGCTTGAATTTGAAGTAGTCTACTACAAATTCAATTTATTTTCTGGTGTAAAGGCTCAGCTATCTTATTGCTTTGCCGTAACTAAACTAATATATACTAGATTAAAGCGAATACGATCTAGTCATATTTTGTAAACAATTCCAAAAATAGTCTTAGCATTAAATCTCGAATTACATTGTTACTGGCCGTATTTAATTACAAAGACTAAACTACATTTTCTTTAAATTAAATAAGGATTTGGATGCATGGAAATTGGATGATATCAGATATATTTTGCATCAGAACATAATTTGTATGTAAAAAATACAGCATGGAGTAAGACAGAGAAAAAGATTAAAATAAATATGTGTTTTTGACATAAATGTGTTTTCTTAAAATATACACAATTTCATTATTTTCAAATCATTATTATTGTGTTAAGATTCTTCTTATTTTGTTTGTCGACAATATTATATACTAAGAAATTATATGATTTATTCAAGTTACGCAGCTACCATATAAAATTGGCGGGAATACAAATCTCTCAAAATGCACATAAAATAATATAACATACATGCATACAGACAGTTCATACTTCATACTACACTATTTTTCAAAGGGGATTTCCCTTAAAATTTAATCAGTCCCCTAAATTCATTTGTAAATTCCTCTAAAACTCCCCAAAACAGGGCTGTCACACAACTCACAAGATTGTCAATCTTTTTTTAAATCTTAAAAATTACAATAAACTATACTAAACCTTAAAAAAAGGGTGTGTCAAAAGAAATTGGTGTATATATCTATTTAAGAGGGAATTGTTGCTACAGGCAAGATATATACACTTTCTAACCACAAAAGAATACTGTGTAGTTACAATTTTTTACACATGCATGCACATGTTTACAAAATATTTCATAATATGCATGATGACAATAATTAAAAATCACTGATATAATTTATACTGTTGAGAGAAAAAACATGAAGTTAATCTAAAACATAGAATATATTGACCTTCGTTAGTATACTAATGCAAAATACTACATTCCGCCATACTAAATCAAACGCGAACCAGAAGCGAATAACTTCACCATTTCGTTAACCATATATGGAGGAATACATTTTTAAAGTTAATTTTCAGATGTCAACTTTCACTTCAAAGAGAAAGTTTAAATTTTCACTTCAGAAATATGCTATATTTTTCATAAAGAAGTTGAGTACAAGAGAGTAAAAACACATTACGAATAATTTGTCACGTTAGAAATAATTTGTCACAATTAGTCATCATGCTATTACATTATTTTGGTGTGAAAAATCAATATATTGATCTATAAAATCTTAAAATACGTACTATCAGCATTGAGAGTTGGCAGGTGCTTCGCCCCAACCTCCCCGCCAGCCGTGGTGCAGCATGGCCGCGTAGGGGTGCTTCCTTTTCTTGTGCAGTCTAAGGGACTCTTCTGACGCGTACCAGTATTGAGGAAACTTGTCGAAGGGATATTTTATGGATTCTTTCACATACGGCTCAGAGGGATCGACTGAAAAGAAATAAATTTAATTTAATATATCTATATGTCACAGCGTTGACTATATAACGTAATATACGAAGATAACGTACTTTCTAAGATTTAATGCTGGTCAGTGATAAAGAATTTGACGGACTGTCATGGAACTAACGGTTAATAAAAAAAATATATCAATTTATCCTAGATCCATTTGTTTCAAAATATGAAATTATTGTGTTAAGTTATTGTGAAATAACTTATAGAAATAATATAGCCAATAATTTGGTCGATTTAGTAAGAACCGATCGACCCAGTATAACAAACGATGCCGCCTTCCGTCATATATCCATATCGACAGTTACCCGGCAAGATTTAATTAAAAATTTGGAAAATATTTCTTGTTTTAAATGTTATACTAGCTTTTCCCGCCTCGTCCTGGGTTTGAGACAAATCCCAAACACTGCCAGAAAAGTGAGTACGCACCCCTGACAGAATTCGAACCCAAATTTTCTGCTGCTTAGCCAGAAAACTGAATCAGAGCCCCACAGGTGACACTTACCTGGCGGCAGGCAGTAGAGACAGAAGATACGATGCCGTCTCCCTTCATGCGTCGCCAGATGTCGCTTGTGCTGTTTGCGGCGCGACGACACGTGCGGGCAGCACGGGCACGGCACGGCGAGCGCGCGCGGCACCGTGCCGTGACGCTCTGCCGCGTGGGACAGCAGCGTCGATGCTACTCTGTAGCCCTGGGAGACAAATTTTACATAAAAATATTAATTAAACTTCAAAAACATTAAACTAGGGAATTATTCTAGGCTATAATGTATCTTTGTGCCAATATTTCATCCAGTTCAGTTCAGTAGTTTTAAATTAATGAACCTTTCTGAGTGTGGTACTAATCTGGTCGCTAAGGACTGTATTAAGTTGAAGAGTCGTCAAGTTCCAGATTCCTGATTTTCACAGTCAAAGTCAGATATTCACCTAGTATGTGGCTTCTGTACAAGTTTCCACTATAGCACACTGAATCTGTTAGATAATTTGATGTTACCTTAAAACAGTGCTCGCATTGGTAAGGGAAGTTCTTCCACTTGGGATTCTTCTTCCGACTGAACACCATCCGGTAGGGCTCAGAAGGGAACCAGTCCTCGGGATCCAAGAGGAGTTCTACTAGCTCAGTGCCTGGAATTATTAAATGCAATTTAAATTAATATGGCCTATAAATTAAGCAATTTCATTATCGTAATTTTCTGATTTTTTGTTACGTATATTTGACTAGTTTTCGCCCGCAGCGTCGCCCGTGTGGTAGGTACATTCACATAAAGTGGCCTATATGTTATTCAAATGTATAATCTCTGTGACTAATTTCATTTGTAGTTTTTTGCGTGAAAGAGGAACAAACATCTATCCATCTTCACAAACATTTTTAAAATTAATAGGATATTATTACAATTATATAAATTTTATTTTAACAGACTTCAAAAACTCAAAATGTTCTCAATACAAGAGTATTTTTTTTTGTTAACTTTTTACTTGGTGTACCAATATAAAACTGAAGTATAAAACCGAAGTATAACAGACATCATAAACTAAGGATATTGTCAATTCAAGTGTATTTTTTTTTGTTAACTTTTTACTTGGTGTACCAATATAAAACCAAAGTATTAAATCTTACCTTGTGGTTTTTGAGTTCTTCCAAAAGTGTATTTATTGACTTTGGTGTTTTTCATTATACTTAATGATACTTTTCATTTTATCACTTGTCAATATCATTTGAAGTTATTTTTAAAAGATAAGTATTAATTTACCTGGTGGCAGCTTGATGGGCGGTGTTTCTACTGGAGGGGGAGCAACTTGTGGAACCACAACATGCGTAAGGGTTGTATTTGTGGCTGCTAGTAGGCTCGTCAATATTGTGTTCTGTGCCTAAGTATGTAAAATGAATATTTAAATTATTGTGAATTGGTAATGTAACTATTGTGAATTCTACCTAAATGAAACACTCTTAAATTATAAATAAATATTTTGACAACTCACAATTGGCCACTTAATCTCAAACTTAGCATTAGCTTGTACTATGGTGAACAGACAACTGATAAACATATATTTATTTAGACACAAACCAAAGATCATCACATCACAGAAAAGTGTTTTTTGTGTCTGAATCGAACCCACAACCTCAGGTTTTGTAGTCAGGTTTACTAACTTCTAGATCACCAGGGGCTTGAGACAAATGCCTTTTCTGTTAAAGTTCACACCAAACGCTAGTTCCACAATGTATGGGAATGGCATTTATTGCGGAAAGACAAGCATCAAATTTTTCTTTTTGAACTAACAATGCTAACAGATTCTTCTTCATTTCATTCCTATATCGTAAATGCCAGACGAGAATATTATCGTAAAATGTTTGCTTTGTGGCTTGGCTATAGGGCCATTTGAGTCATAGACAACATATTCAACTTTACTTTGTAAAACCTAACGTAAATCCCACTGCCTTAAACATATTAGCTCACCTGTAAAAGAGCGCCATTAGTAAAACTTTGCGACATATCTAATTTTGGTTTTCTTTTATACCCTTTAGGAGGTCCTCTCTTTTTTGCTACTTCTCCATTCTTCTTATATCTTATAATCTCACCATCATTTGTCATTTTGGTCACTGGAGTAATTGTTAACTTAGCCGGTAGAGAATACCGACTGTGTAGGTTTTTGACCACATTATTGGTGTGCAAATTGCTTGTAGCAAACGCTAATGGGTTTGCCAGGTTCAATGGATTATTAACAAACTTGGGTAAAGTGGAGGTAGGGGTTGAAGGGAAAATGGATAAAGATTTTGGTGTATTAAATGCTGGTATCTGGTACACTTTAAGATTCAATGATGGGCTTGTGAATTTCAGTCTTTTGGCTTCGGGTTCATCGTCACTTGAGTCTATTTGTGCATTAACGCTGAGGGGATCCTTGTCATTTGTGAATGGATCCGAAAGAGGTGGCTCAGTTTCTTGTACACAAAACATCTGAAAAACAGAATTTTTATGTTTTGAAAATAAAAAAATCTGCTGGATTTAAAAAGGTCAGGACCGGACAGAGTAACGAAAATTACGAGGGGCCAATAGCCAACATTGGATGTATATAGGCGGATTAAATAATTAATTCGTGTATATTTTTGAATTTTATGTGTATTTTAAAGTAAATATGTTTGTTACTTTTAAATAGAAAGTTTTTAATTTTATACCTACTTGTCAGTTTCAGTAAGTTTTCTTAAAACAGATCAGCAAAATTTTACGATATAAAACACGTGAAAATAAGAAGTATTCTATTAAATAGGAAGAGATTCTTAAAAAGATTAGTAATAGCTCAAATGAGTCAGTACTAACTAGGCAACTTACTTTTAATACGTAAATTTAATATGACACAACAATCTTAGACACTAGAAGGAAGCGGATATATTTTTCAGCAAACCAGATAATACAAAAAAATTATACTTACGATTTTCAAACTAATGATGACGAATTATCAGAAAGAGTACAACAGGTTTACAAAGACAATAAAATAACGGAGTTATTCCAAAATCTGTGTCATAACAATGAGTTAGTAAGTACCGAATATAATTATTAACCATACGTTTTAGAATAATCAAAGCTCAATCAAATCACTTGAGAAACTTTAAATCAAGTTATAACGGAAGTACACTACAAAATGGCGTTTTAATATAAAAGATACCAAACAATTAGATATGTCCCACGAAATAACTGCACATGTACTAAACACACTAAAAAGGACGTTGTTTCTTTTAATTATACATTACAATAAAAATCAGTGTTGAATGAATGACCCACCTTTTATGATGTTTTCGGACGCGTTTTTTAATACTATACACAGGTACGCAATTTTTTTACAGATTTGAGAAGATTTTAATTGTTTGTGATGTAAATAAAGCGTAACTTTAAATAAAAGGTTAGTAAAATAATAACAAGATTACACCGTCCATTGACGCTTGTGAACACAGATTAATATCACAAGCAAAGAGTATAGGAGTTTACAGTTTATTAGTCCACAGATTACATCGTTAGAAAATAACAATAATATTTATAGGTTAAGGTTCTGTTTATAGAACAATAAACTAGGGAAAATGATCGGCGGAAATTCATACCAGCCACACAGAATAAAATTTGTTATTATGTAAATTTAGTTTTGTACGTAATCTAAGAAAAATAGTAATTATCTTGCATAATAATTATTCAAGCGAAAAATAAAATATGCTAATTAATACTTTAGAGCAAAATTGCACTAATAGCGCTTAACTTTGGCAAAAGCAAAACCTACGAGCAACTCATCGCAAATCTGAATTGTCCAATAAAGCGAATCGCGCAATTTTAGCAATGACAAAACAACATAATGGATTAAATATTATAGTCGCACAGGTAAAATTTGTGCTGATGTTTGCTGGGCTATGCTGTTGGGCTTCCGTGGTTGGGCTGGACAAAATTCCCATTCTCTACGATAGATGGCGGGCACTGCCACTGCAAGCAAGCAATGGTCGAGGATTTTTAAAGTTCAGGCTAAAACGACACAGAATTTTCTATTTCCTCTCATAAAATAGTGAAGTGACACTTTTAAATGCACGATATCGATACCATAAATTTTCGGTATGGTAAATCAATTGGATGAGGCAGATATTGCTTTTTTATTTGTTTAGCTAAGTTTGTAATAAAAACACCTCATTGTGCACTGTGCAAATGCACCACAATGTTCGAAGATAATAATTAAAAGACCTTAAACATTTTTTGATACTGGTGTAAATTAAATTTGTATTTACCTAATGGTTTTATTGGTTCTAGAACTTAAAATCAAACAATTTTGGTTTTTCACTTTATCACAATATGGGTCAGAAAGTAATGAACGTCTCGTCATTAGAATTGCTATATATATAAAACTCACCTATGAGTACTTTATCACAACATTAATCAAAAAGCAAGAAATTTGGTCGAGTAGCAATGATAAAAAATGCACTTCAGGTTGATTTGTTGTCTATGTTTGTCGGATAACAGCACATAACGCTTTGCATGTCCACTTGTTTTTTTTATTCCGTGCGTCGTTTGACGTCTAACAAAAAAAAGTACAACCAACCAAATATCTTTATGTGAAGAGTTTGGTACCACAGTGTAATAATTACTCCGAAAAACGACAAAATATATTTCTTGTAACGGAATTTCCTAGTAATATTTATTCTAAGGTAAATGAAGGAAAATAAATAGGAAATTTTTTAAATAATCACACAACCCGACATCGATGTAGGTACATAATTTATTTAATAATAGACACAAACACGACTAGGTTTTTCACATTTATAAATAGTTTTAGACTTAAGATAGAGGAAGGTAAATTCTTTCAGAATCCTAAACATTGTAAATTATCTACTAGGCGGTAAGTTACTCATAAAATAAATTTATTATAAACATTCAATGTACTTTTATTACATTTAGACACTTACAGACAGACATATATGTTATTCTAAATTCACCAGGAAGAGTTCCTAAACATTGTAACAAGTATCAAAAAACAAAGTCGCGAAATTGCGTTATTTAATAAAATAATATAAGTAATTAATAGTCACAGTAGCACCAACAGGGTTAAAAAATTAGATCATCTCAAATAAATAAATTATCTATGAAAAAGGGTTCAATCATAAGAGTAACGCAGTGACACACGTTACTTTTACTAAAATCAATGAGAGGTAGAGAAATATGTGTATACAGACAATTTATAAAATAATTTTATAGCAAGGTATAGACCCTAGCTTGTCTCACATCAAGGGCATGGGGGAACAGTAAACCATCAGGTCGATTCTCGTTTTATCAAACATTTTCAAAGTTATTCAAGTTCGGAATGATATGGAACTTTAGGATGGATACAGTAGGGGTGCAGTTAAAACCTGATTGCGCACCTGAATCCCAATTGCACTTCAATGCAAGTCTGTACAAAACTTTTACTACTGCTACTTCTTGTGAAACGATAATCGGCCGGCCACTCTGTTATTCTGTAACCTTCCTATTACCGTGGAAGTCCATATTTCGCATAGTATTACGCATTATTTCCACCAAAAACATAGTTTACTCCCCTGGCTTCCTTGGGCCCCCTGGCGTGCCCTGAATAAAAGTCAAGTACGCCCGTAAATCGCATCGACGACGGAAAACAATATGGGCGTAACTCCTTAGAGTAACTCATTTGTTACGCCCTTACTGATATCCTGTATATCCTTATATTGGTATTTTAACAACTAGAAACCTTTAAGGGCGTAACTACATAAATATTTATATATTTTGACACGTATACTTATATATTCTAACTCCTTATGATTTAACAGAGATATCAATCATTAATATCAGACTCAAAACACTCAAAATTAACAATTTTGAACATAAAGTTTAAAATTAACATATTTATTGAACGACTGCTTCATTTAATTTTTCAATTTATTTTCATATTGATAAAATAATATACATAATGAAATAAAAAGTTTTCCAAATGTCGTTTAAGTTAACAGGAATTGCATAACAAGCACAAGTTCGATAATAGGCAGAATTATCAAAATCGGTACACCCAAAAGAAAAATGCGGTGATTTTTATACTAAAAAAAATACAGTCGAATTGAAAACGTCTTACTTTCTTTGAAGCCGATTAATTAATCAAACGGACCCGTACACAATTTTATTGTAAATCCTTATTTAAGAACACACCACATAAATAATCTTTTACCTTAACCTAACATTACTTTTTACAAATTTAAAGTTGTTTTTTTTTAATTTACTTCTTAAATGAGATCAAAAATAAATTATAATAGTTTTTTATCCAACGCTACATAGCCTAGTGACCTCTAGGGCGAAACTTCTAAAATAATATAAGTTCATTAAACTTATGACAGCGTGCGTTCGACCGACTAATACCAACGATTCAAAATGACGCAATTTTAAACCGACCAATCACAGTGCTTTATTTTGATGTAGTTCTTTTGCCTGTGTTTCGGAATAATTTTATATTACAAAATTAAGAATAGGCTATGCAGTCGTTGCTTAGGTAACTTAGTGATAAGATTCACACCACTTAATCCCACGAAGTACACTAACACAGCTATTTATAAATCTATAGATATTGAGACAAAAATAGACGTTCTTTATTTGTAAAGGAATGTATTGTAAAATTGTGGAGATTTTAGCACCACTCTCAGAATACTGACGTTTCTGAATTCTGTGACATTACTATAACGCACATCACTAGTAAGATGACGTGCTAGGGCAGGGGTAAACAACCCGCGGCCCGTAGGCCACATTTGAGTATTTTTAAATGAGATTTTTTATGCTTAAAAGGTCAAACACTGTGTCAGAACATAAAATAATACAACATAAAAAAGCGTATCATAATGATACAAAAATTGAGCAAATATATAAAAACTGTACATATAACTCTAAAACGTTAAGAAGATTTGACTAGGTATAAATAATGCTAATCTGGCAATGCTATGTGCCTTTAGTAAAAATCTAATTTAAAATTGGCCTTTTAATTCAAAAGGTTGCTCACCACTGTGCTAGGGCAGTGCTGTCGATTAACAATGGATTTACGATACGATAAAATTAAGGTAAATTATAGCCGATTATGTATTAACAAAAAGTAACATCAAGTTATTAGGTATGTGCAAAACAGTCAGCGTTTTTTGGTAAATAATAATGTTTTCTAAGAGGCTTTCCCACATTACGTTAATACAAACACAATCTGTGCTAAACTGTAAATAGAAGTCATTTAATTTTAATATACGTGGAAAATTACACACATACTATAACATACATTTAAGATTACCTCCATGAAGGCAGTAAAAGCTCAAATCACATTATTACTCGGAATTTTAAATCGAGATAAAATATGTATGGGTGTTGCCCAATTTTGACTCCGACTTCATTTTTGTGCACTTCGTGTAGTATTCAAATGAAAATAAAAATATTACCATTAGAAAAAAAAACTCTTTTAAATAATAATGTCTATGAAAATTTCTTTAACGTCACTTTGACATTGATATTACTTTGTTTACAATTTTTCCCTCCAATTAAAATTCCAAGTATATATGTACGTATATAACCTACGTAATTTGGTTCGAATGTATTTTATTTTTATATTGCTACTAAATACATGTAAAGGTATTTAATTATCGTTAAGTCATTATCCATCCAGACAGCCTTTAGTTGCCCACTGTTGGACTAAGCCTCTCTTAATTTGCGTCTCTATGAGCGGTCATGAGCCTTCTAAATTCAGCGAATAATGGCTGTCTTCTTCAGGTCATACACCTGGTAGGGATACTATTATATGATTAGTATTATCCTTGGATATTTAACATTTATTTTAGGTATACCTTGCACGATAAACTACAACAATGAATGCTGAATACAAACTTTTCTAACACTAAAATGGACGCACATTTAATTTCCTAAACACATTTATACCTATTTACACGAGTGCATTAGAAATTATACATGACATGACGTATGTACATTTGACGTAAATTTGACAAGATTACGTCTGAAAGCGAATAAAAAATTGAAGCTTCACAAATATGAAGATTTCATATCTATGGTTCTAATGCATACTGTGCACTGTGAATACAGATAAATATTGTGCATACCCACTTGTAGAGATATTTTTTGATAACATCAAAATAAAATTTCCGTTAACAATTTCATATACATTATTTGCTTACCGCAAAGTTTCTGATTCTTAAACGTCATCTAAAGTTGCCAACTAGTTAGAAACAGTATTATCTGTTTTTAAATAAGTACATACCTAACTTAAGCTTCCAAATAATAAGCTAACTTAATTCCAAAAAGCTAACTTTGGCTTCCAAAGTATTTGCGACAATTTGAAATTATTTCAAAAACTTCAATTTATATCCATTTCACGCTTTTTACACATTTTACATTTATTAAAAACTTTCACAGCCCTTTCTTATTTTAAACTCCGATCAGTCTTCCTTTGCAGATGTTTCCATATTTAAGAACACGTTATTAAATTAAGTTCTTTTACTTTTTTTTGTAAGAACTGCCTTATATTCTGCGAAGTCTCCATAGAGTAAGTATAAGAAGAGACAATTCAAAATTTTTTAAGGCAAAGGAACACACCACTCCCCTGATGGTAATTGCTCATCGATTCCATGGATATTTCATCAAGTAAATACCACCAATGCGTTGCCGATCAAAAAATTTAGACGATTACAAATCATCTTCCACAATTCTAATCCAAGCAAGTCTTTAATCTTTACCTCCTTAAAATAATATCCAAAACATTTAAATTCGAGTGATAAATCTTTTTTTTTAATTACATCACAATATTCAAACGACGTATATAAAAAAAAATGCATAACGATTTTATACATCATTCTAAAATATAATTGTTATTATATTTTACCATAGCGCATTATTAGTGAAATTTGTACATATAAAAGAAAAATAAGTCACGGTAATTAACAAAAAACTAATAATGATTTCTTATCTATAACTATTGAATACAATAGGGTACTAGTTTTCGTATCTATAGCAACTTTTTCTGATAACATATGAGACCAATCGACCTTACAACATCGTTTACAAATGAACCAATGATTGTGATAATGCGCAGCCACGTTAAAAAATATCCCTTAAGCCTTGTTTACACTGTCCCAATTTGCTACTACTATATTGCAGCAAAATATTGCTTGAATATTACATTCTTGCTGTATTGACGTTAATGTTGATTTAAATAGTAAGTGTCACTTACCATCTACGACTACATCGCACGTTACCCAGGCGAGATTGTAGTCAAACATTAACTTATAATATGAAAAAAAAAACTGTTTATTAATTAATATCTGTGTCAAAAAATATGTCACATTATTGCGTTTAATTATTGCATATAATTGTTGCTATTGTACCTCACGGAATACAGAGAAGATATAAAAATACAAGTTCTTAGGACAGTGTCAAATGAGATTTAATCTACAAGCCGTTCACCATTCTATGTTTTTATTATTTTCATTTAAATTTTACTTCAAATTAGTTTGATAATAATATTTGGATTTTTTTAAAGATATGAAATAAGAATATGGACTAGCAGTTGGACTGCAGAGCCCGACTGTCAACAGGAACCACAGCTCCCACTCAATGATTGATATCTTAGGGAGTAGTGTGAGTTTTTGTTCAGAAACTCCTCCGCCATTATCTTATAGGTTTACCCCAAAGGACGAAATTATTCAGATACTGTAATAACTATGTACAAGTCTCGTTTTTTTTTTAATTTTAAACTTTACTAGGCTTATTGTAATTTCAAATGTGATATGCAATTTTATTATTGTTTTTACTGTAATAAAAAGATATATTCCAACAATTATTCATTAAACGAATGAATATTATTTTTTAATACTTTGTAAATCTATTTATTGTAAGTCTCTCTTAAATAATAAGTCGCCATATTGCTACGTCACATTTTCGTCAATATATTGCATATATTTCTGATTTTGGTAACTATGATAACTTGATAGTTTGTACAGAGATAGTGTTTCAGTGACGTCACAGAAGCAAACAGTGGTCAGGGTTTTTGTGCGTTGAGGATATATAGTTAATTGTATTACTTTTCAAGGATTTATGTTAATTTAGTTCAAAATTGCCATACATTAGGAGCGCTTTCAAACCAATTACATTTTCATATAACAAGCCTTATCGAATCTTTAGGTGATGCTGAAATAATTGATATGAAATCCAAGACGTTATATCCAATTAAGATATATGTAGCAGCTTCTACGTACGTAGGTATATTTATATAATATAGTTTTTTTTAATTTAAAACAATAGCTAGATTGAAAAAACGTTACGTTGGTGTATTTCTAGTCAGTTAAGATTTCGTAAGTTCTCTTCTTAAGTTCTCTTTACATCATTATGATCAACAGTTATCTAAATAAGCAACACTAAATAAATTTATTGCAAATATGGCCGGAGTTGCTTTCATAAAATCTGTCAAAATGCAAAAAACACATTTAATGTGTAGCTTTGGCTTTGTACAAATTGATCTAAATTATAAACTATACCAAATAATTTAAAAAAATATAATAAAGTCCATATATGGATATAGCCACAGAGTAGGTAGTTAAAGATATAGCATATCCTTTTAGAATATACATGTCGAATCTTGAATAATTTACTAATTATTCACCTACTTTTGAATTTATAACAGGTGACATTAAACGTTGTAAAAATGGACAGTATCATTTTCATATTGACATAAGCGCAAAGATATCTCGAGTTGTCGACTACATCGATTATACAGTACATAACCTACTAAACCCCGCGTTTGGGCCAACTGTTTCAGACTAAACATTAGACATATCGAACGCATGTTATGTTAGTACTGATAGAGTCATAGTAGTACAGGCTATTAGTTTTGATTCTTGATATGGCGCATTCAATAGACCAATCGTATTCTAACATTGTTTCGCATATCCCATCGCAAATGTGACTGATATTAAGTAGCAGAATATATTTTAGTCTAGTTTCCGCCCACGACTTCGTCTGCGTTATAGGTATGTTCATAAAAAGTAGCTTTTGTGTTAATGCAGGCTATAGACTATGCCAACTTTTTGTGTGAAAGAATAACATACTTCCGTCCGGCCTCACTAACTTTCGCATTTAGAATATAAGTAGAGTTCACATTAGGCGTCTAGTAAGTTATGTCGCAGTATTTGAATTTAGTGTTCTTTGCGCATATGCGATTTGATTTTTGAGCTGGAATGGGTCACGTAGTCACAAGCTTGGCAGGAGTAAGCATTGCCGTGACCATAAGCTTGGTGTAGTCTTAAGCTACGTGCCTTTGCTGTCGTAAAATTGCATTCTGTGCAACTTAAATTTTCATCCGAATGTACACCCATGTGCACACCAAATCCTTGCAAGCTATGAGAGACGAACGGGCAGTGTTTGCATTGGTAGGTCTCAGATGGTCCAATTTCCTCTGGTGTTTTCGGGGTTTCAAATGAAACGATTGGATTTAAGCTATCCAAGCTCTGGACAAGCAGGTTTTGTTGGCTAATATACTCCTGGAGCATCTCGCTGCTGTAAGGATGGTCAATAGTAGTACCATTTTGGTTCCCGACAGTATCATTTATCATATCAGCGTATTCATAGAACGAAGCGTAGCTGTAATTTTGTTCAGAATTAAGATATTTTTGAATGTCAGCCTGGAGTTCCTCCGGTGTCATAGGTAGATTTGTAGAACATTCGAAGTATTGGTTATTAGAAGGAAGCTCAGGTTCCTTTAGATGGGGTTCAAATTCGAAATTTAATTGGTTAGTTGATTCGTAGTTATTTCCTAAATTGTTATCAAACTTTAATCCACTATCTTGGATTGAGACTGTTTTATCGCCTGACTGATTGAAATAAGATAACGTAATGTTAGGATCGCAATTTAACTGCTCTGTTACATTGTATTGGAATTGAATGAAATCATTAAAGTCAACTTCTACATCTGGTGTACTGCAAGCATCACTATCTAGTAGCTGATCCAAGAAATTGTTGTCGCTAGTTACATCTTCAACATTTCGATCTTTGAAATCATTATTTTGATTACAGTTCTTGTCATTACAGCTATTTCTATTAAATGAATCTTCAAGATTTGCGTTATTAAACGCATGAATATTATTATTAGCTTCGTCATTCAAAAGGTCATTAAGTAAATCATTCTCTATGGGAGAACCCATACGCATTTCGTTTAAAATGTCATTGATAGCTATTTTTGAGACATCACTATTAAAATTTACACTCGCTTCATTGTTATTATCTTCTTCTATGTATTCATCAAGCAAATTTTCTAAATCCTCGAAGCTTTGGTCAGGATATACCGTGAAAGTATCACTAGGATCATCATAGTCTTCATCGGTGATTTTTGTAGCTGAAACTCCGACGTCTAGTAACATCCTGTTATCGTTTTTATATTTTATTAAAGTTTAAGCTTTAATGCGTCCGGTTGAGGTCTGGAAACTGCATTATGATGATGACATCCTGTGAAATATGCAAAATAAAGCTTAGAAACGAGAAAGCAAGAAAAGATATTTACGAGCATAATATAAAAAAAGGGTCAAATGTAATTTTAGAATTTATATTCTTAAAATTTATGCATTTCAACAGGTGAACTTAGAAGGTGTAGTAAGCGGTACGAGATGTGGGCACATATAAACAAAGGTCGGGGTAAAGCAAACTTTTGTGCAATGCACATGTGCATGCATGAACATCGTCTAATAAACCAATCGCGTGAAGCGACGGCGATGTCAATCCGACCAATAAATAGCGCGCCAACGCCCCGTGTGTGTACTACACGTTGTGATTTTTGGTATGGATTAAAGTACAAACTCAGTAACATTTAATTAGAAAATCAGTTCAGCGTCACTAACAAAACAGAAGCTAATGTTAGTGAAGTGCCCATTAAATAGTGATATAATTGAACACAGAACAATTGAATGCAATAATTACGAGAAAAATGCTTGCAGATCTAAACACAATAACTTGAATGCATAAAAAAACGAAAATCATAAACTAACTTTCAATAATTATATGTAATTATTAATCACACGTTAATAATATTGCATGCAAAAATTGGCATAAAATAATTGCAACTGTCTTTTGTTTTCATGATAAATATTAATTAGTTGTTAAAGACATATTTGCTTGCAAGTCTTGACTTGACTAACCACAGACTTATATTTTAACGTTGTTTAAAATATTGCACATACTCAGATATCGCAATTTTTTTATTGAAAATTACAGAGTAAATTATTGTGTGTTGTTGTAAGTAAAACTTAAGAATAGACCAAGAATGTGACATATTGTACAAACGATTCGAGGCATTTATTGTTTCAATATATTTTATTGACGCGGGAAATAAACTGGAATCGTTTAATGGGGCTTTTAATTATAGAATTGAATTATTGCATTCAAATCTTGTGAAAAATTATTACGATTACGTTTTGTTTCGATAATAATGTAAAGAAAATTATTGTGTACCGGTATTGACTTCTCTAGAAACAAACTTGAACATGCTTGTTAATATTTAGTACCATGTTTCATAATTTCGCAATGATTTGTTCAATTGTTTACAAAGAAAATATTGTAATTGCGTTGGAGCTAAAGCATAATTATCAAGACTGGGTATATTATATCAAGCTTTAAAATGCACCTCAAGGTCATTACTCACACATGAATACGCCGCTCTTGTATCGTGAAACTTTAAAACAAGTAACGTATTTACACATCAAGTGCTTTTTTAAGCTTGATAGACTTTAACTATAGTCAAATTACTATAACTACTCACTTCTTGACAACAAACGTGACATTTTGAACCAAATGGTAATTAAACCAAAAATTTGACGATCTTTCGTCCATCTTGAAGAGTTGTAACCTGTAACAAAGATGCAAATTTTTTTGGCCTTCATCTAAAAAGTCTAAATCTAGACTAAAACATAAAATAAAAGTTTCTGGAAAGATAACCTTTTTGTTACATTAATCTATGGTACAGATGTTCTATAGTCTGTTTTTCTCAGCCGTACAAAACTTGTAAACAAACCAGCGGATGACAACGTCACAGTTTTGTTGTTAAAAGGTCACATTACATGTTTAACACACTAATACCATACCCGTAACAACTTTTCGGTTGCAATATGTTAATTTTATAAAAATAACGAAAGCAAATCGAAAAAATCAACTATTAAAGTATTATATTGACACAAAAATTACAAGTTTTGACCAAGAAAAACGGACTATAATTTTAAAATGGCCGCCCTTTTTCTGCACGTGCGAAAGAGACCGATAGTTTTTCTGATGTGCGTAATTATCTTTAACGCCAAAGTTCTAAATGTATGAGAATGACATATACCAATTCTGGAAAAGCACACGCCATATTTGTCTGCATTAAATATCGTTCCCATACATTTGAAACTAGCTTTTAACGTACGCCTTTACAGAAAAGATATTGCCTTAGTACGGAACTCGCAGTTGACATTGCTTTTTATCTATACTAATATAGTAAAGGGGAGAGGTTTATTTGTTTATTTAAAAAAATCAATGAATTTTATTTGTGACCAAAGGTCTAATAATTAAAAAAAAAAGTAAAAAAAAAAAAAGTAAGTGTTTGTTTGAGGAACCGGCTCCGAAACAACTGAAATTATCCCTAATAAAAAAAAAGGCTATAAAATCTTTTCAAACTATAATGACAACTTCGATTATGTAATCCAACGTGAAAAAAAAACAAAAAATAGCCTTATATTTCTTTATTACTAGCCTTATATTCGCATGCGCTGCAGAAATGGACTTTACCATCTGAGACTTCATCGCCACTTACCATCAGGGACTGCAGTCAAGACTTATAATATGTAAAAAAAATTACAATAGAGCAAAGTGATGTACTACAGTTTTATAGAGGACATCAATATCTACAAATAAGTCCGTGATACCATGTCTGATTGCTACAGTTATGTCACAATAACTACTTTTTTGAGATAACTGGTTCTTCCGAAGCGAAGCGTGGGCAGTTTCAAGTATTCACAAGATTTTTAAGGTACTGCAGAAGTACAACCGCTAGCAAGCAAATAAGTATATTTGCCTAGCATTTATTTATTTAGTGAATAGAGGATATGAACCTTAAATGTTACAGTTATGTTACAATAACTACTTTATTTGACAACTGGTTGTACCAAAGCGAAGCGAGGGCGATTTTTTATTTTAAAATATACATGTACACTGGCCGAAATATAAAATACAATAAACAGCGCCGTTTAAAATCGCATAGCAAAATTGTTAAAATAAAAATGACTTACCTAAAGAACTCGAATTTTGAATATTTTCAACACAACAACACGCGAATTAAGTTACCCACTTAGGTAGATGAGATCGGTGCGGAAACATTACACTCGCAGTCAAATCACTTCTGAGAGCACACTTTAGTCGGCGCATTGCGCGATGCAGTTTACAAATAAATGTAATATATAATAATAACCAGGAAGGGCGCTGGTACACGGGAGATATTGATTGGAAATGAAATTTGATGAAAACCATCTTCCGGTGGCAACTATTTAATTTTTATTTTTCTACCATTTTGGTAGAAAATAGATGAATTTATAATTTTCAAATTCCACATCGATGGTTTAAAGTCGGATGTTAATAAAACTGAGGAATTAAGCCGTATCGTTTGTAAAAAATATTTCGAGTTTGGAATTTGAAAAAAACTGTGAATTACCGTCGTCTTTGGCCATATATATATATATATATACTTACCGTTACTACTACAGGAGTAGCATCAGGAGTTAAGATTTCACTTCTTACAGGGCATTCAAATGCGGTAAATTGACTAATATAGTAAATTATTTCGTAAAACAAATTGTTTTTAAAATAACTATGGATTGAAGGGATAATTCTTAGCAAAATATAATCATGTCATTCTTCGAATTAATTCGAAAAGTTTAAATGTTACGTTTGTGTACTCTGTCGTTCTACTATATAATTTAGTATAATAACTACTTATTACCGTCATATTCGCTGTGTCTTCGAGCAATAATCACTACTGATCGAAGGGCTGCGATATTTTTTGTAAGTCCTTCAACGCAATATTTAAATGATAAAATTTTAAAAGAAAACCACATTAAATAAAATTACATTAACATTTATTTAGTCCTTATTAAAATATTATACACATAATATACACACTATCTTTATAATAAATAGAGATTTTATTTGGATTGAATTAAAGTTGGTGTGTAAAGTGCATACATAAATATCACATTTATCATCTAACACAATCAACTAATATATTATTTAATGGTATTCAAGTGTTTAATATTAATAGTAAAGAAACAGACCTCCTGTTCTTAAGATTTATGTCACGCCCGTTCGCGAGGAACACTCTTCAATCTCTCTCTATTCAATTCAAACCCCCCCAATAAACACTGTATCTAGTTCATGAATATAATACAAAATTATAAGGTTATGTCTTCGAAAAGCTTTCATCCTAATTGAAAACGGTTCAACGCAAACAATATTTTTTCAAAAAAATAACCTATGTTTTTCCTCAAGTTCTATTTGATCTGTTTACGTGAAAACATAACAGACAGGCAGAGTTACTTTCGCATTCAAAATATTACTAAGGATATAAAACAATAATATATAATAATAATATTCATAATATTCATAATAATACAAATAATACATAATAATAATATTCAATACAAAAAATAAGTCCTTAACTTTATCTGTTTCTGTAAATGTTCCATTTTACTAAACAGCAATGATATTTTTAATGTAATTTATTATAATAATATATTAAAGTACAACATAGAAAAATCTCAACTTTACATCCCACAAAACAAATGTTTAAATAAATAACTAATTACAGATCAAAACTGAATAGATTAAAAAAACTAATTATTCAAGTAAACACTGCAACACTACTTAAAAATGCAGCTAATAATTTATAAGTTTAATAAATTAGTTTAATAAATTTATAAGTTCAATAAATTTATAAGTTTAATAAATTTATAAGTTTTTGCCTTCACTAGGTTTACAATAATCTCAATGTGATTGATATTACTATATCTTACAACCGTACATGATTATAAGATGACCTAAACATACCAAAAACACAAAATTAGAAAGAATAGGAACAATACATTTAAGGGCGAAACCTAACACAATGTTTTATGTTAAATGCATGTGAAATGGCATTCAGGCATGTGAAATGATATTAAATATTTGATGCGTGATGAAGTGCTTGATTGAATTGAAAATATTGTATATCTCAGTCAGCTGTATAAATATTTTGATTTTTTTATATATCGTGCTAAAAAATAAATGGGATTTTATGCTTTTTTTATTATTATGTAAAAATTTAATGCGCCGGAACCCAGCTGACTGATGATGTGATTATACTTACGAAAGATAGGGAACAGTATTAACGTATCTTAAGTAATTAGTCTGGAAGTGATCTCAAATTAGTAAATAAATGTTTAAGAGGCGATCTTGGCAGCGGCAGCAGCGGCCAGAGCGGCAGCTTTCTTCTTGACGGCAAGTGCTGTGCGTTGCTTCGCCTGGATTTGCTTCTTCTGGCTCTTCGATAGCTTGCGCTTTTTTATCGCGTCGTTGGCTGCAGCTGGAAAAATTTTTTTTATATAAGTATAAACATTAGTACAACAAATTGGAATATTACTTTTCAGGTTTCCTCTATACCTCTCTCTGTCTCTCTGCTTGTTAAATTGTGTCTGTAAGACTTTTATGGAACTGATGCTCATAATATTATTTATTTCAATTTGCTTATTGATAAAACCTTATAATAGGTCTTAAAATGGCGGAGTTAATGCCTAGGAGCATTCTCTGAAAATCAGGAGTTCACTTGTAGCTTTTGACTGCTTTTGACAAGCACGGTCACCCGAACTGACAGAGAGTCTCCTTCCCACAAAAAATCGCATCGCAGAAATTCCAGACACTAACTCTGAGTTCATTATGTCTATTTATGGTTTTATATGAAATTGCTAAGAGAACTTGACTTCACCATTAGCTAACGTGTGCCGTGACGCAGCCGTACGAGCCAGCTCGCCGAGCGTGTTAGCGAGCGCCATTCCCAGCCGCGAGCAGTCAGATCGCGACGCAGAATGCGCGCGTAACGCCAGTGTTGCAAACCTACAACACAAAATTTCTACCATTATTAGAAAATAAAAAAGGGCCGTGAAATTTGCGCGCGCATATGTTAAGGCTCAAGGCTCTTCTACCTCAAAACATAGGTCAGTTCGGGGGTGGTGTGGGTGATTTATAACGTGCGCGCGCAGTCAAAACAAATAAACAACAGGTTTCCTGGAATTTTCAGACAGGGCGGCACCTATTGAGGGGCAGGGGGGATGTTACGCAACATCGAAAGGGTTTAATGCGTCTAATCTATCAACAGCTTTCGGTAATTTTCTCTTTAGAGTGATGACGATTTCTAAACCCTTATAATATAGCTTTAAAAGTCCGGCCTTGACCCTTGGCGATAGAAAGCTATAATTTAACATGACTGTCGTACGACTCGTGAACTGAAATGTCACGTCGAGTCGAATTGAGCTGATCCTAAATGATGAAGATACGCAAGGGCGGGCGCGGTCAATAAGATGACAGCTATTGGTAAAATTTGAGAGCTTCCGTGTTTCAAAGGGCACTTAAAGTCGTCGGTCTTATATTGTAGCCTTTTTAAGTCATATCGGACTCTTTACGGCATTTAAACTTTCGACTTTTCGTTTGGCTAACCCCTCCATCAATTCACACTGCAGCAGTTTGGAGACCTAGGTCTCCTCAGTACCGAGGAGGAACATACTCTGTGTTTAACTGTACCTAATGACAAAATATCGGAGACAATCTGTACATGTAATAAAATTGTAAATTCAATATCTGTACATTAAACATAAACTAAAAAATACTTCGAGAAATTCATATACAAGCAACAAAAGCCAAAAAATTATTTTTGAAATTTTTGTCTGTCTGTTATTCGTCTTTCACATAAAAACTGTTGTACAATTTTTGACGAGTTTTTATTATATACAGATAGTGGTCCTCAGCAATATATAGGCTATAATTTATTTTGAAAATCTGAATATCTGACGTGGAAAATTTATAGGTGATAAACACTTTCTGAGGCCGTAAAAACATTTCTGGGTAACTGGTTTTTTAAGCAAAGCAAATGCAAGGACAAATAATTTTGTTGTATTTTTATTCTATCAGCTCAAAATTCCGTGGATGTTGCTAGTATGTCCCAATATCATAAGTTGTAGATTCTAAATTTAAAATCTGTCAAAACCCCGGACTTATCGATTGAGCATTTAAAATAGAACTACCTACATACATGGAGAGAGATTGCGCGCGCAACACTGTACAAATAATTTGTCTACCCTCTACCCCTCGAAACCACCCTTTTCCAACGCTGATACAAATATGTTGGTTTGTTTATTCGATAGAGCAAAATATGTTAACTTTCCAGGTAATAAAACCGTTATTGTTGGTATCTTTAAATACTTTATTACCCCTCACATTGTGAGTGGATATGCAAGCCCAGCAGTGGGACAGTTAAGGGTTGATATATGTATAAAGCGAACTCTTTGTTTCATTTTCATGAGAATACTCACTTGTACACTATATTACATATAACATATCAATAATTCCTATTTTACAGTTTTCTTTCGGAATTCATAATGATTTTTGTCGTTAGTGACATGACATACCCAAAATATTGTGTGTCATTAATTGTATTGTATTTTATCTATTTCTGATAAGTAACATCCATTAATGGCGTTTATTCCGTCTGAGGCTCGTGACAAATTGAATGGGGCCCCAAGAAAAATCGTCAGATTCTTATGTAATTTTGTTTAACCACTGAAATGGTTTTCCATTAGTAATATATAAGCGTATTTTAGTTAGACATAAAAGTTTTAAAAGTGTTTATTAATCATGTAGTTTTATCATAAAATAATAGTGTGAAGTTGACAGGATATTTGGTCTTGAGTTGTAATTGTAATTAATTTTAAGTACTTAAATAAAATGTATATTATTTACAATTTTTTTTTTAAACTTTAAGGTCACTTGTCAGCTCGCAGCTTCTCGGACCGGAGGCCCTTTCGGCCGGGAGCCCGTCGCATTTTACCAGTCTTGCCACTCTATACTTACGCCACTGTAATCCATATTGACTAACGAATTGATAAAATATAATAAAATTAAAAATATAAGTGTACAGAAATAATTTACAATCAACGTCAATAAAAATAATGTTACAATAATACTGGCTAGAATTCATGAAAAAAAAAGAAAATTGACTTGTAACCAATTTATGCCAAACTCCATTCAGATCCGTTCAATAGTTTTTGCGTGAAAGAGTAACAAATATCCTTCCTCACACTCGTTCGCATTTATAACATTAATAGGACTACCAGTATTCCAGGTCCTAGACAGTCCTCCTGCCCCTCTACCCGTGCCTCCCTGCTGCAGGGCTATAGGGCTGCAGGACAGGAGGAGTGTCAAGCCCATAAACTAGAGTTAACTTGTTTATGGTAAAAAAAACAATAGGCTTACAAAATATCCAGATAACCAACCTGCCAGCGAGGTCTTGCTGCTCAGCATCTAGGTCACAGGTCGGCACCGTCCCGTTCTTCTTGCTCATCTGCGACCAACGAGACTACTTGAGAATATTTATACTGGGTAATTTACAACCTGCTTATCGTAAAATAACGTATTGCTTTACATTTTTTTAACTAACAATTGGGATCTGTGATAAGTATTATCTTAATTTAGGAAAAATATATAGTTTAATTGTCACATAAATTATAATAAATTAAGATTATTAAAATAAAACATATATATATATATATATATACTAATTAAAGTAATTCAAATAAATGTAAAAAGTTAGGCCGCTATAGTGCTGTCCACCCAAGATGCCAGCAGCGTTTCGTCTCCGTAATACTTGTAATAAAACAACGTCGGCCAGACAAAGACTGATTTTATTTATGGAGTGCAGGTGTTAGAAAATAATATTTTTTATGTACCCTCGTAACTAATGCTACACTTATAACATCTTTCCCTTTATAAACAAAAGAAAGAAAAACAAAATTATTCATGCTTGGCTCCTTAAATAACTTAATAGGTTTACATACACTTATATAGGTAATAACAAAAGTTAATTAAACATACATGAATATATATAGATAGGTATCTAAGTGATACATAATAATGACAGGCCGGTTGGTCTAGTGGTTAGTGAACCTAACTACTACACCGGAGGTCGTGGGTTCGATTCCCACCCAGGTC
>DWJZ01001110.1:0-25449 GCA_018249125.1 Asbolis capucinus | reverse complement strand
ATAATAACATTTGTCAATAAGAAACTTTTTCGATTCCATTTTAAATTTATTTATGGCTTCTATGATTTTAAGGAACTCAGGGACTTTATTATATATTTTAGGTGCTATGCCATAAATGCTTTTAGTCAATAAAGCTGTCTCAATCAACTGTATTTTTCTGATCGAATTTTTTATGTAATCATTAATTCGTACTAATATTATAAATGCTAAAATCTGTATATCTGTTTGTTATGCGACCGTGCTTAACGTACTTTACAGGTTTTCATGAAAGTTGGTGCAGAGATAGACTATAAGTTGAGAATGATTTTTGGTTATTTTTTATCACGAAGAAAATTTTCAATGGGTTGAAACAAGGGATGAAAGTGTGTATGGAAGATTGTAATTTTCGAAAATACCACTATAAAAAATGTACTTGATAAAAATATAAAATACTATAAATGAAATCCCATTGTATTGGTTCATGTCTATTTTTTTTAAAAGGGTGTAAATGGCCGTTTATTGGCCACAATGCCTGAACCAATGTAATGTATTGATAGTTATAAGTTTAAATATATTTTAAAAATATGTTTTAGGAAAATTAAAAATCGTTTCTTAAGAGTCTAGTTTTTATTAATATTTTCTCTCAGACCTTCTGCTGAGTCCAATTTCTGTACAAGAAGTCTACATTGTATTAAAACGCTAATTATCACTTTATAGTTATTATTATTATAGTTTTGATTTTTAGTTCACTGATTGAAATATATCAAATAGTTACAAACACTTCCAACAGATTTGACTGGGAAACATACGGAAGGATTTTTGAAAAGTAATTTCCTAAAGGGGTAGAGGAAGATGTTCGAGTGATTCCCAAAGATAATGTACAGACTATTCAAATGTGTTTATATAGAACGTATATTATATAGAATTATGAGCTGATTTCGTAACAAAATCGCCCAGCTATTTTGGTTAACCTTTGAGTTAAGTCTGAAATATTGTAAATAGGTTACTTTCTTTTGTTGGCAAGTGTAGGAATTTTAAAATTTTCCATTAGAACAGAGCAGGGAAAACTTAAGCCTTTCTGTGGAATCAGTCGCGGACATCAGCTCACATAATCTAGAATAAAGATGCGCAATTTAACATCTTATTAACTTTGCTCAGTGTAAAGTAACAGGAGAACTTTGGTCGGTTCTAAAGGTTCTAATTCTAAAGGTTCGGTCATTTAAAATTTAATTATTTACGCAACCAACATGGGTGGATACGCAACATAACCACTTATTCACAGATAATAAATAAATTATTACCAACATGATAACTTTACTTTTTATCGCCTAGCTCTATATTATCTACACATTATTTCCAGATTTTTATTTCTTTTTATCCGTAAAAGCACGATATACTTCAAAAGCACAAGTCTTTGTTATCAAAATTGAGACTTTTCAGTGATAAATACAGTGATAAACATGACATAACTTTATGGGTCACATCACAAAGGCAGCTCGACTCCGCGATCAGTTCCCGCCACTTACTCAGTCAGTGTGCGCGCTCACGCCGTGCTGTATTGTAGTGTCGCAGCATTTGGCGCGTAAATTGTCTTACTCTCTCCAATATGTCGACGCGCGTTCCGCTCAGCTGTTCTTGATATCTGTCATACGAGTATAAACACTATCTAGTTTCGCGTTTAGTTGTGCATTTACAAAATGTTACTAGTTTTATTCCTAGCGGCTGTAGGGGCCGTGGCCGTTGCCATAGTTATAATCAATTCTCTGTGGAGTGTCTTCGAGCTCGTAACTTCGTATCTGATGCCGTACTTCCTACCTACGGAAGTGCAGTCGCTTTCGAAGAGATTTGGACCTTGGGCCGGTGAGTTAAGCAACAGTGTGAATTTTCTGCGTTCGATTGGTAACGTACCATGCCCTTGGGAGTAGCCCTTGACAATATAATGTATTATTGGTGATTGTTAACTTATAGATCGCGATGCCAACCTGTAACACAGGTCGTTTCAAACAAGATACAAGGTGCTTGCGAAATGTGTTTTATCACAAATTATTTTACTTTACGCGTAATAGCTATAGGTGATAAACTTATGTTAAAAGTTATAACATACGTGGCGTATATTTTGTACAACACTGGAGTACAGAAACTCGGTGTAACTTCGATCCGGAATAAATGTAAACAAACCATAAAAAATCTTTTGTTGGGTTTTCTTTCACCAACTTACATAAATATGGATTTTTTCACTAAACTACTCATATTTTTGAAAATTAGTTATTAAACTAAGTATCGATCAAAGAACATCAAGTACAAACTACAAATAAATATAGTCATATCAGTCACACAAAAAAATTATAACACAACATAATTCATACTCTGACATACTTGTTATCATGAAGGAGTTGTCATTTCAACCCATTGAAGTTTGTTGTTTATACTTTGAAAACTTATTGATTTTCGTTTTAATAGTTTCGTGTATGTTTATTTATTTATTTAAATATTATAATAAATAATAATAATAATAAATATCTTTGGACAATTCACACACGGCCGTCTGATCCCAAACTAAGCGTTAACTTGTACTATGGTGATCAGACAACTGATGAATATACATATATACTTTTTAATACATACTTAAATAGATATTTCTATTACACACCCAGACACACAGAACAAACATTTCTGCTCATCACAGAAAAGTCTGACCTGGGTGGGAATCGAACCCACGACCTCCATTGTAGTAGTCAGGTACACTAACCACTAGACCAACCGGCCTGTCAACATCACATCAACATAACATTACATGCCTATCTCAAGTATGGCCTATATTAAGCAATGACCAATAACATATTTTGGATCAAATTAAATGAAATCAAAACTTTGTTTATACATTTAGGTATGATTAACACATTTATGAAAGTCATCATTTCAATCTACCATTTTGGTAAGATGCTTAATGTAGGAGAAAACATTATGAAAAAAACTCTGCACAGCAAACTACAAACAGTATATTACCTGCCAATCTGGCATCACCTTATTCTCAAAATATCTTTATTACACTGTTTTTTTAACTTCAACTTTCACACATTTACTGACAACTACCAATCATACAATTAAAATGCAATAAGTATTTTTAATAATAACAAACAACTTACCATTCCTCAGTTTTGCCATCAAGTCATCAGTATAACTCAGTGCTCCAAAATACACTAACACCTGTGGTACTCTATAGTCTGCAAACATTGTAATTTCACCTATGTCATCAAACTCCCCCCATCCTTTCCCACCAAAAAAGTTCCACAAATCTGCTACTAATATCTGTGCTCGCTTGTAAAATGAAACTTTTTGTCCTTTGTACAATGCCTCATCTTGAAAACAAGGAAAATTTGTGACAACTATTCTGAGTAATGATACTGCAGATTTGTTGGCTTTCTTCACACAAGTTTCAAAGGTTCCATTGTATTTATTAAGCAGAATAGACCCCACTTCATGCAGTATAGATATCCTTTTCTCGAACAGTGGTATCTCAGCATCATTGTCTCCTCTCATAATTCTTTTTAAGTCTTCACTTGTTATTTTTGAGTAGTATTCTGGATTAATTATATCAAATCCTTCCTGTAAAATGTAATGAACTAAAAATCATTATCATAAAGCAATGTTACTTGAAAATCAGTTTGTCCTTGCTTACCATCATTGAATACAATGTAAACTTTTACAAAGATAGTATGGCTAAATCACTGCTTTTTATTAGACGGATTCTTAATGACTCCTAATAAGTAAAAAGGTAATGTAAAAACAATTATGTAAAACATGTTAAGAGTATTGTCATATACTATCAGCAGTTTTTTTTAATACCTCCACATCTATGACATTACTTTAATGGCTCTGGACAGAGCAGCCTCCAGAGCATAGTATCCAGTATGACCATCAACATGCCACTGCTCAGCCTTTGTCTTGGACCAAAAACAGAAGTTTAAGGCATCTGTAACAAAAACCCAGTCTGCTGCTCTTGGATGGTCTCTGCTTGGGTGGATATTGTCCGCTCCTGTCTCTGGTATCTGAAGATTGTTTGATGAGATGTGGCAAAACATCTGTAACAATAAAGTACTGAAAAATATTCAATGTCTATATTTCAAGGAATTAAACTGGAACATATTTTGTAATTTAAATATACTTCATCACATAATTTTTCGATTCCTTCGTCGTGAATTTTCACATATTTCGCGTTACTAGCGATGTATTTTGCGGATTGTGCTGGTGCTAGAACGTGGTCTCTAATCATCATGGGAAGTCTTCAATACTTCTGAAATAATAACACAAACGTTAACTTTATGCTGTTGGTAAATATGTCCCATACAGATTGTATTTATAATAGGTTACTTCTGTATAACTAAAAACAGGAATAATTTATTAAGATGAGTACGTACGGTATTTTTCGATGATTAATAGGCTATTTAACTTTTTCTGCTCTTGTAAACTGAATTTGAGCAATTTTTTATAAAATCAATTAATTTGAAACTGTTTTAGTAAAAGCAGTCAGTTAAATGAAGAATAATAGGTATTGATAACGATAACACTCTTGAATATCTCTGATAAAATTAAATGATATCGAACCGTTCCTCATTAAAACTGAACAAAACGTGTGTTTGTTTTTTGTGGTACTGTGTATTTTGATCTGTACTTTACTGCTTATAACAGATGAATGAAAAACAGGCGTCAGCGTCATTATCAACGTCAATGCCAGTTGTCTTCGCCATGTTACAATCCGTTTACCGCATTCTGATATACACCGATTTGACGTAATTAACTTTATTTCGTACAAAGCATTGTTTTTACCCTACAATAAATACGTTTTTGATTCTTTTTATGTTTGTTTTGATTTGCAACTGAAATCTGAAATCTTAGATTCGCAACAACACATAGATTTTCATAAGATTCTGCAATACTTTCATAGCATAGTACTATTACTGTCAATTGCTCGAACTTTCCAGTAAGCTGTTAGTATACTCTGGAACGCGGCTATTTTCTTGTCAATGTCGTAATCTTCTGAAGTGTCGGTTTCATTCATAAATTATAACAATTGAGTGACGGATAATTTCGACATCGGTTTCGTTCGTCGATCGTACTTTTCTAACCTGTATTTATATTAAAACTTTATACTAACTAAAAATTGTGAATTTTCTTCTAATATTTGAAATTGTTCCTTTCCTAAAATTTATTACTTTTGTAAGACCTTTGACACAAGTGAAAAACCGTTTTGCACGTTTTACTGATATTTAAAATGCCGGTGGATGTTCAAGGGACCTTTGTTTCTCAAAAAATTAACAAGATACGATGGATTCCGGAAGAGTATGTAGACACAAAGCATTTTTTCACCGGTAGTTGGGACGACGATGATAATTCAGTGAAAGTATGGACTCTGGAAAGTCCTCATGAAGAGGAAGACGTCGAATATCCCCGTCAATTATCAGAGTATAAAGTGAACGGTGATGTTACTGAAATAAAGTTTACGGACAAAACCACAATCGCTGTGTCTTCATCTGACGGAAATGTTAGACTGCTTGAAGTGAGTGCCTACGACAGACAAGCACCGCTTCGTGAAGTATTCTCTTGGCAAAAGCTTCATAACTACGGGTAATGCTTTTACAATTTTTAATTTACGAACTCTTTCTAATGCTGTGCAGTTATAAGCCCTTATCATGACCACGGCGAAATATTTGGGCGAAAATCTTACGTTTATCGTGTAACATACACAGTCCACAATGAGCAGAGTTTAAAATCATACTTCATATCTGGCATTGTAACATTGATGAAGTCATGTAGAACATAATTTTAATTAACACTGTCAATATTTGCAGAGTGCAACAATGTTCCTGCTCATCTCTAGATACAATGGACACTGATGTGGCCACTGTTGGTGAGGACGGCAATATCAACATACTGAATGGTAGGCGAGGTGACGTCACACGAACTATTGATGGTGCTGACAGTTGCTCCCTTCACTCAATATGTTTCATCAAACTAAATGAGGTATGCACATTGACTGACATGTTGGTCTAGTGGTTAGTAAACCTAACTGGTAAGCTGTAGGTTTGATTCACACCCAGAACTCACTTTTCTCTGATGTGCAGAAATGTTTGTTCTGAGTGTTATGTATGTTTATCAGTTGTCATATTACCATAGTTCAAGTTACACTTAGTTTGTAATCAGATGGCAGTGTGTGAGTTGTCCTGAGATATTCATTTATTGAATGTAGTGTATGACATATTTTTGGTGAGTAGTAATTTGTACATAAACTATGCTTTATAATCATACAAACTTATCATGTATCCCAGTTAGTACTAAAAACTTATACTGCCTTTGAAACTGGAGTCCTGGGTTCATTTTCTAACCAAAGTAGGTATTTATGTGACAGACAAATAAGCATACAAAGTTACTTATTATTTTACTTGTAGGTAATAACAGGCAATCTCCGAGGTCATATGAAAATTTGGGACATTAGGTCTCCAAACAACAAACCATCTGCATCCTTCCTACTAGCAGGGGATGAACTCGCTGCAACATGTATAGCTCATCACCCAACACAACCCCACATAGTGCTTGCTGGTAGTGAATCAGGATCTTTAGCCATGTGGGATCTGCGCATGAACCAGTTTCCTACCTCATTACTAAATGCTCATGCAGCTAGTGTGACTGAAATGCAGTTCCATCCAGAAAACCCGAACAAACTGCTAACATGTTCATTCTCTGGAGAGGTTTGGGATTGGAATATGGAGTCATTGACGAAGAAAGGATCTGAGACATGGATGCCAATGGAAGATAAAAATACAATGGCTGTCAACTCACTAATGCCAGCATTACACAAGGCTATAAACACAATACACTGTGACAAAGGAAGGATACTCTGTGGAGCTGATAATGAAGCAATCTATTTGATCAAGAATGTTAAATATTAAACTAATACCATGTGGAAACCTGATGGGTTCTGTTTATTTAAGAAAAGCCACATAAGAAGATTTGTAAGGTTAAATGTGTGTGTTGCTGATTCCCACATTCAAAAGTAATGTGCATTCTGATAAATTTCTCCAATATAATTTGGTATTGAGTATAATCTGGAGCATCGATTGCCATTGATTCAAAAAAACTTAATACCCCATGCAGTTACAGAATGGCAATATTTCACCAGCCCAGCAAATAATTTAGAAGTTTTTTTTTTCAGAACTTTTCTATATCAAATGATATCAAAAAAATCTCTGCTATAGTTGTCCAATAAATTTTTCCTAAAAAAATTTCTTCCAACAAGTACCAGGTTATTAACAGGCAGGTTTAATATGGTAATATACATTTGTTTTTGTATCTGAAAATGTCAAAGTTATATAAATAAAAACATCACTTAAATAATATACATTTATTTTATATTTATATTCTGGAAGTAAATACACTTAAGAAGTAAAATTAATACATTAATTTATCAATAATACACCAAGTCAGTCTTTATTGCCCTAGTCAATTGGTAAGACATTAAGATTTACAGTACTTAAGTATTTACATGTTAAATTTAACTTCTGTTTGTGATCTTAAAGTACAATATCAACTAGCATCTAGTACACATTCCCAAGAAATACTGCTTCATATGGTTCAGGTTTGTAGGAAGGCTAGGAAATTGTTAGCAAAGCATATAAACTGTGCATTATGAAAAACCTCTCCATAAACAACATAAAAAATAGACCATATTTTACCAGAAATCTACTGGAACTTTAACACAAAATGGTTTAATTCATCTCTAAGTTTGCATTGTGTAAGACTGCAGAATAAGGTATTGATAGTTTATGTTTTACCTCTGCTTTACATCTGATGTACAGAATTAAAATTGACTTATTGTTTTTATAATTCAAATAAAAAACTTGGCTTCTTTTTATGTTACAATTAATAATAATAATAATTTTTCCATGCTATTAGCTATATATTTACAGACAGTAAACTTGGGTGTGTGTACATACTCAATGTTCTAAGGCACCGTTACAACAACCATACAATGAGTGGTAACTACCATACCAATCCCATGGCACCGCTCTACTACTGGAACAATCTGTTTCAAGAGAACATCCTCGCATACTGGAATACTATTATATCGAAATATCACTAATCTTGATGAATATAGATATAACATGATAAATATTTGGCATTTCATTCACAATTGTATACCACACTAGCGTTAGTGGACACTAACACACGGTATATAATAAAACTATCACTCGAGATTGTTCAGGAATTAAATAACAGCACAGCACTACTTGACTAAGAAACGCTCCTCCGTTAATACTCTCAGCGGGCCAGCATGGCGCTTACAACTGGTGGACGCGGCGGTGCTGCGGCAGCTTCCTCTGGGAGGCGGCGAGCAGCGAGGGCGGGACCACCCACAGCTGCTCGCACCAGCGCATCAAAGCCTCGGTCACGTGGCAGCTGTTGGCCGCCGTGGCCAGCTGTGTCTCCAAACTGTCCGTGGCCTTGATCAATAGGCTGAGGGAAGGAATAACGGTTAAATAAATGAATGATTAAAGACATAAAACAGAGACAGAATATTTGTATGTTTGTTCGTCTTTACGTCGATGGACATGGACCTGTTTTTATTCATGTGGAGATAGTTGATGGTTTGGAAAAGGAGTGCCTTAATCATCTCTTTATTAAAATTAGTATCACGGGGACGAAGCCGCTGGCGGATTCTACGGGCATTTGCTACATCGTCATAAAATGTTTCAAAACCAGAATTGAACAATAAATTAAATCAGGAAGACCCATATATCGTAGATCTCATTAACTTAAATCCTAACTTTACTGACGATTATAAACGCATGTTACCTGGGCGGGAAGAGAGTAGGCGCGATGATCATAGCAACATTGTGCGGCGACATCTTGTTGGTGTCGCAGTGGGCCACGATGGCGCGCACCAGCCGCAGCAGCTCGCGCAGCGTGGCGCGTTGCTCCGCCGGCAGCAACAGCACCAGCAGGTTGAGGGCGCGGCCCTGCGCCGCTCCTGTCAACGCTGTACACCACTCGGCACGTTAGCTTGATACTTCATCATTCATCTCAACCCATCACGGTCCACTATTGAGCACGGGTCTCTTCTCTGAATGAGAAGGTTAAGGCCATAGTTCACCACGCTGGGCAAGCAGACTTCACACACCTTTGAGTTTTGCAAACTCCTCGGCATGCAGGTTTCCTCACGATCCTTCACCGTTATAGCGAATGATATTTGAATTCTTAAAACGTACATAACTCCGAAAAGTCCTAAGTGCGCGCCCTGAGATTCGAACCCGGACCCCTCGCGTAGAAGGCCGAATTCTGAACCACCAGGCTATCACTGCTTCACAGCTTGATAATACTTGACATTAATACACTTCTCTTATAGTATAACGGCACGAGTTTTGTGGCCAAATGAAAATAACTGGTAAGGTACAGTTTCAGTCAGTAGCTGATATGCCGCCAGGTTGGGCATAAGCTTTATAGCAAGAGGCTACAGGTTTATTAAATATGTAAATCATGCACATTCTTTCGGACATATATAGCCATCGACATTCTCAGCTATAATACGTATCGCACGAAAATTCACCGATCGGAAACTTAATAAAACCATACCCAGTTAAACCCAAAGATTAGTGAAACACAAGTTAGTTGAAAATTTGAATGACCAATGGATTATTGTAATTTACGGTGCTTCATAATCTTATTACTTGATACCTGTTTGTTGCCCTACGCGTAATGGCATGTGGTCATACCGTAAGTGTGGTAGAAGAGCCTCATGAGCTCCTGCGTGAGCGGCGGCTGCGGCAGCGCGCGCAGCAGTCGCTTGAAGACCGCGGCCAGGTCGTGACCAGTCGCCCGCCGCAGCGCGCCCTCCACCGCGCCGCGCGAGCTGTACCACTGCCGCTCGATCACCCCGCACAACGCCTCGATCTGACACACACACGCACACATACAATAACTACACGACTTGGTTAGCTAAAGAAATAACTGGTTAAGTCCAAATGCATCTGCGAATGGGTTTATTCACAAACGGAAGAGGAAATAATGACTTCGCACTGTATCACATGTGTCGTTAAGGTTTGTGCAACGACGAAAATCGATTAAATTCTTTACACACTCGTGTAAGGAGTTACAGGAGGCTCTCACATGTAATAAATAATATTCAAGTTTACTACCGTGTGCACTTTGCTACTAGACAAGCTATTCTTAACAGTAATATAGCTATTCTATATACAAGTGGCTACAATCTTTTCTTCACTCAACTCTGAGTAATAACAGACAATAAAAACGATACGCAAGCTACTGGGCCAAAGTTTTCTCACATTGTGGGGGGTCTACACCACTGGCTAACCTACCCCTGGCTACCCCGCTGGCAAGTGCGGATTGGCAATTGCGGTTGGTTTCGAAAACTGTCAGGAGAGCAAGTTTCCTCATAATGTTTTCAGAAGCTGGTAATAAATAACTTGTAATAAGCACATATCTTTGAAAATAAAGATGATTTGAGCCCCGGACCTCCCGTTCGAAAGACCGACATTCAAATCGTTACATCATTACTTTTTTTTCACAGCACCAAATAAACAGATACCTTTTGCTTATTCCCTGGCACTCGCAACAGTCCCTCGTCGGTAGTGCGCGCTCGCAGCGCCGCAGCCAGCGCGCGCACCACGGACGGCACCGAGCTCCACGTCTCCTCCCACTGGATCATGTCCTTGCGGAGCAGCGTCTCCAACGACACGCCGAACACAGAGCCCTCTGTTGACATTCCTCCATTCTTAGCGATTACCAACTAATTAGGGACATTATTAGTATCCTACTCCATTTACTCAGCGACGAAGGTCAGGCCTCAATACAACACAATCATTTTAGTTACATAAAATATGGGTAGGTACATGACGGTTTACATTTTTGGTTACAATCTTAATATCGCTCGGTTTCACCGACTGGTAAGATGACTAGAAGATGTGCAAAGATCAGGACCTCCCGTTCCTGCAAATCTTTAGAATACCTACACTAATTATGGATCATAATCCACCACGCTGATCCAGTGCGGATTATTGGAGACTAAATGCTGTTTAATGTAGGTGAATATTTATACACAGTAAAATATCGCTGACTGATAAACTTTCAATTTAAATTTTTACATTGCAGAACCTTAATATGAATTATGCCTGCCCACTCTGCACGTAGCATAAGTTTTTAACAACACAACATGCGAAAGTCTGAGCGACGATAGACACATGTCAGATATCTATATCATATTTGTAATCAAGTAATCACACGAATGACTTTAATCGACTTTTGATTGCGCTTTCTTAGTGAAATCTTCATCGGCCACAAATACTCGTTAATGGTAGAGGCAAATAGAGCACTTATTGAAGACAAACTTTAGAATCGAGGTGTAACTGATTACAAATAATTCTATCAATTTCGAAGTTAAGTTAGCGGGGAAACAGAATAAGAGTATTTATGCTGATGTTATGAGGAACTAAGGCGAGTTAAGTTATTTTATGATTTACCATATTTCATACACCTAAAAGACTACATCTGTATATTTAAGACAAATATACTCAAGTTTGATAACAAAATTGAAATGAATGTAGTACAACATCTAATATTGTTTTTGTTCAAAATTATGTTCGATAGCCATTTTCGTTTTCCTCTTTATTGAGTTTTAGAATGATTGCTGTTTCTTCATTCTTTTCTTCATCATGCTTGGTAAAACTGACCTTCCTTCCGTTTCTTCTTGGGCGGTTTCCTCTTGTGGAAGGGCAGCGAGTAGCGGTCGAAGAGTGCGGTCAGCTCCAGCCACAGCAGCGGCTGCAGCTTCTTCAGCTGCGGCTCCGTCAGACTCTCCACGTCCACCGCGCCCGACTGTTCGCTCTCCGGCCACTCCTGGATCATAAAACGTCCCATGTGGTTGCAATTTTATATCCTATGTAAACTAATATGTTTGTATGCACATTACTACATATAGGGAATAAGCTCATGTGGATCAGCCAAGTGTTTACTCTGTATGTAGGTAGCTTCAATTAATTATTTATTTAACCGACTTTAACGTTATGTTATACAGATTATCCTAGTGGCGGAACTATGTTTAAGTTATGTATTTTTTACATGTTTATTTGTAAATAATCAATTTAATTTTTTTTTCATTCTGTCTTTGTTCTGTGTTGTGTTTCTCCTTATCAAGAATGCCACTAGTAAGCTGCAACTCCGTGGTGAAAACGAGACAATTTGTGGTTAACTAATGCTAACTGAGGGTCTCACTTAGAATTGTGGGGATTTTACGACCACATCCTCCTCATAATTAAAAAAAAATTACGATTTAATATTGCCTCTATTCTTTTGCTCGTCTAGTTCCCACTTCCAAGTCATTTATTTTCACACGAAGTTTGTCCTGGACCATGCCACTCACAACTCGAGATATCTACAAAGGCAGTATCAAATCTAAAAAACGAAGTAAACTATAAAAGTAAAGTTACCTCCTCATTGTCTAACGTCTGTCTGTCGAGGTTGAACTTGTGCTCAAAGCTGAGCGGCTGGTGCGCCGCGGCCGCCGCGCTCTTGGCGCGCGACACCGGCGCGTGCTTGTTGCTGCAACCATCACACACATCATCATCACCTTCACCACTCTAGATCGAGAGCAAGAGGTCTTTTCTTGTTCCTATCTAGTTTCTTATTACTTTAAGAGTAATATGTAATGGCATTGGCCAGCAATGATCACTTGTATATATACTATAGTACCATCAGACAACCCGTCTGCTCATCTGCCTGCCTATTACATAAAAACAACGTGTCTTCGAGACTTCAAAAATCTTGTAGGTTCAGGCTCATTATCGTTTCTTATTCTTTCGCAAATATTTTTAACTAGTTTTATGTTATTATAAGGGTTAGTTCATTATATTGTCCATTCTAGTGTTAATCCAAGCACTTATCCAGAAAACAACTTAAACACTTTGATGAAAAGAAAAAAACTATAAACAAGATATAAACCAAATTCCTGTCAATACTTACGTACCTTACACATTGGCTTTACGACGCAGAAAACAGATTTTTCAACTTTATACAAGATCAATTGGCCTGATGGACTAACCAATTAGACAGCTTGTGGGGCCAGGGGAGGTACTCACACGAAAGGGTCATTGTCCTTGAGGATGGAGCCGTTGATGCGCTCCTTGCCGATGCGCGGGCCCTGCACGGTGCCGTATCGCTGATACCCTAGTAGCTCGATTCCTTCTGCAATATGAGGCAATCATTTCATTATATTTATAACATATTTATGTTATAAGATAATCAATTTACAAGTCAACTTCTTCGAGTGTTGATTAAGAGCTTCTAAAATGTTCATATTATTTATTTATATTTTATTCGTACATTTACATGTTATTTTTATAAATAAGTATTACAGAATACCAGAGGAACACTTAATGCTACGCATTTTCCGCTAATCGATCCTTATCCTTAGGGTTATTCTCGTCAATCAATCACAAAGCCTCCTCACTCACCGGTGTTGGAAGCAATATCAGCCCAATGCAAGTCGTTTGGTTTGAAGAGCTCGTGCACAGGGCGCGGCGGCGAGTGCGGCGAGTGTGGCGAGTGCGGAGAGGGCGGGGAGTGAGGCGAGGGGGGCGACAGGCGCGAGCGACGCGTGCCCGGCGCGGACGGCGTGCGCGCGAGCGGTGCGTGCGCACCCACTGGAGGAAACGCATCGCTGGAACGCAATACAATAGCTTAGATAAAATACACATTCTACTGCACTCAAAGATATTAATGGTTGCTTAAAACTAAATACAATAATAAAAATAATTTAAAATGCGGCACTTAAAGCTATGACATCCGCTTTGGGACAGTACAGGTCGGACAATGTACCATCGTATCTAGTTACTGCGACTTGTCATGCCAAATGTGAACTTTCTTATGGACAAAAAACTGATGTCCTAATATTGTTCTTGTCGTGTTTTTATTAACCCCTGGGGTAATAAAAGTGGAGTCTTAGAAAAACGAGAAATAAAGTCGTTGAATTCATTTAAGGTTCTTATTTTTATTAAATGGAGTATGATTTGACACTCTAAAACTGTATACTATAAATCTCATTCGGAAGATGAAAGCTAACGGCTAGGATTAATTAGTAAACTAATACGATAATAAATAGAATTTCAGAAACAAAACTGTCTTTTGGTATAAAACAAATCCCGGTAGTACTTACGCAAAGTCAGGCGGCGTGACAGCGTCGGCCCACTCGGTGGGCGGGCTGCCGGAGCCGCCGCTGGGCACCGAGTCCAACGAGTCGGGGGTCGCGCTGCGCGACCGTGGCTCGCTGCCGCTCGAGTTCTGTAACAAAAACCTCTGATATAGGTTTTCAAGACCAAGAACACACACCTAGAGCTATGTCCACCCTTCATCAAAAATATATTTTTAATTATCGTAATTTAAACTGATAATTAATTTATTTATGATTTTTGATCTGCTTCTCATTTCGATATTTTATATACAGGATATCACAAAATGGAAATCTTATTAAAGAATTGAACATAATAAACCCTAGTTTTCAACTTCATATACGTATTTATACAAATGTACATATTATATCTGTTGTAAAAACAACACACCTACATTGTTTAAAGTCCTTTACCAGTTCGATATTTTCAGCGCTAATATTCGCGGCCCAACATTCATCATAACAATACCGAGTACCTTCGAAGTCATCACAACTCACAGGACAAAACAGCAACACACAATAGTATACTTGAACTACACCAATTCAATTTCAACGTGTCAAATAACTTACTATTTGGCCTGTAAACTTCAGACTTGACTTTCTCACCAACTTTACAACACGACAAACTAATTCCAACATTCTGAAATTCACTGTAACTTCATTTATAAACAAATAACAATGAGGAGTCAGCTCAGTAAGGAAAGAGACAAGCCATTGCGGAGGTATTTGATACCTAAATTGCTTCGATAATGAGTAATGAACCATGTGAATGTCTTGCAATTGTCAAACTCGTAACCGGCGGGGAGAGAGACGGCGCCGCGGTCCACCGTGTGTACTCGTGTGTTGTAATCGAGGTACCACTAATAAGCATCTACAATTATTATTGTTCTTTTTATGGGAAGTGAAATCAAAACTACTTTTTTCCCTCGGTTTGTCGCATTGTTTCGTAACAGATGACAAAAAATACGCGTGTTCCCAATTCAGATGTACGCATCGTGCAGGCGGAGAATACAATGTCGTCACAAATCTCTTTGACAAGCATTGTGATCATAAAAAAAGCAGCCGAGTGCGTGTTTGGCCACGTGTGTAAGGTTTCTTGGACGTGGTAAGTAATAAATTGTAACTCCATTTTTTTTCCCCCCCTTTCATCCTCTTCTCCATTCTTCTTCATATCACCCTTTCTGAAACAGCATGTTATTTACGATCATTTCATGTCGTTATATTACTGTTCCTAGTTTGTTTATATTTCGGAAAAGGGAGGAATTTTCACTAACTCATTTTATAATTTTATAGGTCAGGTTCTGAGGGCCCTCTGGGTGCCCCGGTGCTGAGACCGGCTAGCACCCCGGTAACTATGGCACTGGGTGTGATGCTAAAATATTTTTCCATTGACGATATAATGCAATATGATAGACAGACAAACGTATGAGATCACCGTAGTCGTTGAAATATAACATAACCGGTTCGCCGATACGTTGTTTTGAACGTCATATAACTTATCAGCTCCTGGTACTTGCACAGTTAATAAATATGTAAATAACACTAACAATTTAGTTTGCACGGAAAATCCTTTGTTTGTGCACACAAAAAATATAACACTAGGGTAAGTGCAACCCTTGTTGGCTTGCGACCTGGTACCAGGCCATTAAAATAAAATATCGGGTCGCAACCGCGTACTAAGAAATTAGCAACAGCAACATACTCGTACCGCACATTAAAATTTAGTGACTAAATAGGCGATACGAAAGTATGTAGTATTAATAAAACCTTTATACTATTAATAAATATGTATTATGTTACCTAATGGAACCAGCTTGAGTTTAAAAGTATTAAGCGGACCACGAAGGGGCAGTGTGGAATTAACCGGGACACGGCGTGACAATGTGGGAAAACGTGCCCTATAGAATGACTTAAGTGTATATAACCTCATTTGATTTACCGCTATCTATAGAACACCGAAATCATACTAAAGATTTTTTACCTATACCTTACCTTAGAAAATACAAAAAATGCAGGTTATTTGTAAGAAAAAATCCTAATTAATTGTATTCAATTATAAAAAACCGTTCATACCGCAAACCGCTCAGATAACCGGTCATCCATGCGAAACTAATAACATATCACCAAGGTACAGCATTCATAGCTATCGGTAATTATGATATCGGAGGCACGGAGCGGAAGCAGTGGCTTGTAGCTCGTGACATTGATCCGGACCGAAGCCCCAGTCGGAGCCCTGTGTGTCACTATGCGAGCGGGAACCTGTCCTAACACGTTCTATGCATATTAACCAGCTGGTCACACAGTCCAGTATGTGAATCTGGTTTTATACGCGATCGCAGTTTACTGTAGCCCTTCGAGATAATTATTGATCGAAGAGTTAAAGTGAGCGACCATTTAGTAAATCGACGAATAACAAAAACTGCGCATATGTTTAGTTAGCTCTTAAGAGTTTCACCGTTATTATTCGAGTATCCTATATAAGGGCGACGCTGTCCATTGTCGTTACATGCCATAAACAAGCTAAATTTCATCTAAATTGGCCCATTGGGGTCAGAGTTGCCATACTATATTTAACATGTTATCCTGTAGGAACTAAGCCATTTCTTGAATAAAACATAACCTATAACCATTCTCGGGCTTTACGACACGTTACAAGTTTCTTCTAAATCCGATGTCGAATTATGATGCTTGTTCAGGGTGACACTACCCAAATTTGTTTTTTGGATGACCCACTATTGAGCACGGTTCTCTCCTCATAGAGAGGAGGCCTAGGGCATATTCCACCACGCTACTCCGATGCAGGTTGATGGAGAAAAACTACTACATTAATAAGCAAATGTGCTGCCTAATAACGTTAAGATTTCGTTTGGAGCCTTGATAGAGTTACGCACGATCGCCTGCGTTCATTATAAGGCTCACGAGCGCCGCACCTTAGGCCTTATCCTACTTACAACTACCCTCTGTAGTAGTTGTGCCTACCCTCGTAATACTTAAATTAAGTTGTTAAATACGAACAGGAACCGCGATGAACGCGAAGGGTTCCGTGCCACCGAGAAAAAAGGTTTTTGTATCGGGTGCCCTTTATATTTTAGGGAGCTATACGAAAAAAAACTAAAATTTTGTAAAATTTTTTTTGTACGAAAAAAATATTTTTCTTTATTTTGTATTTTTTTCGTATAGCAGCCACGCTTGATCATCCTACTAATATGTATAATGAGAAAGTTTGTGAGAATGGATAGGTGGTTGGATAGATAGAGGGTTCTTACTCTTTCAGGTTAACACTACTGAACAGAACTAAATGTAAGTTGGCACAGGGATACACTATAGTCTGGAATGACTCATCTTCAGTCTTCTTTATCCACAGCCAGGGCGGATGCTCTTATATATATTATTTTCCGTTTTACGGACAGATCACGCCTGCCTAGTACTGACTACATACAATAAATAATTGCCATTGGTGGCATGTTATAAAATTATTATTCCATAGCAGTGCATGGCCACGGGACTCATAGTTCCTCGTAAATACATGATTTGATTTAAACGTATACCAATATTCTCAGAACTCCGATGTCATTCACCTTGTGTGATGCTATCACAATACTATCATATTTTCTATCTGTTTACGGCAATAGCTGACAAGCTAGTCACAGTGGTCGTTGTGGCTCATGTACACCAGACGCACCAAAGGTATTACCTAACCCCACCAAGCCCACATACTACTATATGTTTCATATTATATATTTATATTGTTTATGAAGATTATCATCCTTTGCCAAACAAGCACGCACCTACACACAACTCTCCACAATACACCCACCTTTTTTTTATCGATGGCATGACCTTCATAAGGTACCGGGTGCCGACACAAGGTTGGAGCTGACACAGGGTTATGTGGGATTTTTACCGCACTAAAACCTCCCGGGGGTCTTACTCAGCACTACCTAGAGGATTCCGGGATCTCCAATAGAACGCTACCGGAGTCCTCCTAGTGCGATACCCAATGTTGGGCCCTCACACACACACCCGCACAAACAACAAACAAGAGTAGTTGGTACCACAAGATATGTATAATTGTAATCTTAAGTTAACACAATAATCTATCATCTGTTTTATTTTGTCTATATTTACCGCTGCAGTAGGAGGGAACTGCCTCCCAGGCCACATGTCACAATTTTCTGAGAGTCAGGGTTTCCGTTTATGATGTAACTAAATTTTTTTGCTAAATAAACGATTTTATTATTATTATCAAATATCGCTTAGTAGAGATGGACCTATTTCTGCTTGATCTCATTAGTGAAGTGTCCTTGTAAATATTTTTGGATACTACATTTCTTTTAACATTCAGGTGAATGAAACGAATGAGTAATACGAAAGAAAAAGATGGACGGGTTGCGTGAGACTATGAGATAATATGAAAGATGGAGTTAGAGGATAAGTAGGTGCGGTTAATATGGAATATTTTAAGAAAACGATTTGCTAACCGCAATTAGAATTGGGATAAAGTCAAAAAGATCTTTTTTACTTTTTGTCTTTCATTAACAGCAAATTGTTTAAATACTGTGCACATGTACAAGCTGGTGAGCTGTCAGTTACACACACTTTAATACGCAGATTGTTGTTAAAATATGTTTCAATAGACAAGTGTTAATTAGCGTGGTCCGCAACGGAAACAAATCATTAGGATATTTTATCCAGTATCTGGGGCAGGTCATCCAACTCTGGGGGAATGTCCTTCTCGAATGGCTTCAGTGGAAATAAGCCACTTTTTAATGACATTTGGTATAAAATCCGCCATAGCTAGGTAGTGCCTACAAACAATTCCATAGAAATATACATGTTGACGTGGAAAAATATTTTTATGCAAATTGTTTGTTGATGATGTTGGTCTAGATTGCGGATATATTGCGAGATGGAACTTGTCTGTTTGTTTATTGTCAGACTCGAACAATACTAGGAGCATTGTGTTCGAAGTCTTCACAGCATACTTGGGAGGTATGTCTGATGCCAATACATTTTTGTTATTACCTTCGAAAAATGTCGTAAACATTTTATATGAATTATATCACGGTTCATATCGACGACAGAAAACAGAAAGGACGTAACTCTTTAATGTACTCATAAGAGGGCGAATGTCCGATGAGTTACCGTGAAGAGTACAATAAGGGCGTAACTCTTATGAGATATACTAAAGAATTACGCTCTTACTGTTTTCTGGCGTCAATTATATGACGTAAGTCCTATGAGTTATCATAAAGAGTTACAACAAGGGCGAAACACTGACGAAATTCAATATGGCCCCTATATCGAAGCCAGAAAATAGTAAGGGCGTAAATCCTACGAGTTACCATAAAAAGTTAGGTCGATATGGTTGTTAAGCCAAATTGCCTAAATGGTTTAGCGGTACTCAAAGATGATTAATTTTTATACCTCATTAAGGCGAATATTTGAAGTGCGGTTTAATATAATATTCCTTTTTAATTTATAACGTCAAACACAGTTAGTGCTCTCATTGCAAAGAAATTAATGTTAATATTGATAGATATGCGGAGGTAACATTTTGTTCCAGATAAATAAATCATGAACATTTCTTTTTTTAATCGTTTTCACTTCCCCGTTACGTTCAACATTAAAAACTTTAAGTCGCGTTCGACTGTTGCGTTCATCGTTACCGTTCTGGTTCTCATTCAGAGTTATAATGCTAGTTCTGTACAATATGGAGAGAAGAACTGAATAGAATGAGGAATATTACCAACCACAGCAAGAAAATATATAAAAAATTCTCAAATAAAGATGAAAGTGTGATTTTAGAAAGGAATACTCGTACCTCTGAAATATTTACACGACTAAGTAAATAATAAAGACTACATCGCGTCTTTCTACGAGGTGGGGTAGTCGAGCATTCACTTATAAAATGTAAAAAAATAATGCAACTATATCACAATGATATTTCAATACATTTGATGAGAATTAAGATTTAAGAAGGTATACGATGTTGGTGAGAGTTAGCAACAAGGTTGCACGAAGACAGACCGAGCCGCATGATGCAAAAACTGCATTGTTGAGATTCATATCGCGAACATAGAGAGTGAAGTGCGTTATCTTTGATGCAATTATAATTAAATGTATGAGTTTCGTCATTATTCATCTGCTTTATTTTTACTTAAGTATACTGTTAATTAAATAAATATTTAACCTCCTTTTCGAATTGGTTAATCAATAAAGTCGCTACTATTCTATAAATAGCGGAAGGACTAATTGGACAACACAAAACATAACGATAACTACAGGTAACCCAAGAACAAACGATCATAAATGCCTGCATCAACCGGGAAACGAATCCAGGACATAATTAAATTTGATTTGTTTCATAATTTACAAAACAATAATTAAATGTAGATATTAATTTAATAACTTCGAAATTTAGGTAACTTAAATAATTCAATGACATATTTTTTATCCCGTACTTAAAAAATAATGAAACTAGTGCGTGTTGAGATTGGCATGGCAACTAAATTGTTATTAAAAAAATATTTTAAAAAATACCAGTGCATCGAGGTAGGACTTCATCAAAGCGAGCCCCTTGCAGTTGTTGACCTTCTCGCACACTTTATGCCGCACAGTATCACAAATCATGTTGACAGTGGATCCACCATCACAACACAAGCAACTGCACTACCACCTCACCGCGAAGTGTACAAAACACTTCAGTTTTGAAATTCGCCGGATACTCTGCAATTCGTGTCGGCCGTACGTCCGTTTTGAATAAATACACTGTTCATGAAACGCACTTGCCCAATTAAATACACTACTTAATTTAGTTAGTACTTTTACAGACTAAAACGGGGGTTTTATGATCTGTGACGAACTTCTAGTCTGATATTTTGAGTTGCCAAAATGACTTATTTGGCGCGCTTTTTTATTTTTTTTTAATTTAACACAGTGGCACATTGGAACTTAGGGCCAATCACATTACTGAAGACGCAAGGCAAAAGGCCAAGGCCGTTCAATAAACAAAAAATACGGTAATACAAACGCGTCCATTCCCGATGTAGAATTTCAAAACTAAGTTTCTAGTCTGTCACACGTTAATTGCATATTTATCTAATGATCAACGAGGTTACTTATCACGTAGCCCCAATATGGCTCTCATTGGCTACGGAAACCATTACCCAGTTCTACGTCGTAACGATTTCGTATTAAATTACATTAAAATATTCGAAAACAATCATGTTAATAGTTTCGTCGACGTTATAATGTTATGTCGTAATTTTATTGACGTCATATTTTCTCTTTAGGTATCTTTGGAATACTTCGCAGATGGAACATAAGTAAATGTTTTCAAGTCAAGATTGAATAATCTTTTACAAAGTTAGTCTTTACCTACTACTGCATCGATATTTGCCATCCGGTCGGAGCAAAGTCAGGCGCTAACTTGTTTTCTATAAAAAAAGTACTACGAGTCTCGTGACTGAAGATGCACAGCATACTTTACCACTCTGCTTTGCGGATTGATGGAAGGATGGGCAGTAGTTTTTATGCCACCTGAAGCCGCCTGAAGTTGGCTTAACATCCCTGAATGTATCCAAGGACGCACACTCACTGTTTTAAGCGCTCAATATTTATTACAATCGTATCCATCTTCGATCACACCGGTACTCGATCAATCTCTAAGGATGTGACCTATATTATATTACAGAAAGTGGATAAAGACAGTCTTATGACTTTGTCGTAAGGTCCAGAGGGCATCAGCCAGAAATGGGACATACAACCGCGCATATAGTAACTAAGCACAACAGGCATCGCCTATCGTCGTTAAATAATGAGGGATTGTATTGTATTAAACTTCTTAGCTAACAAGTAAGGATAATTAATAACAATTAGTTATACACGTTAACCATTACAAATATATTAACAAATTCTGGGTATCCGTCAGTCGTGTTATAATGAGACTCTAAAGTATACTACTTTCGGTTTTATGTAATCACCATCTTTAGTTATAGTTAGAGAAAATTGCGGTTGAAGAGAGGAAGAGCGAAGATTTTTATGATCCAACGTGTGTTTTTTCGTTTGAATAAAATAGATGACCTAATTTATTTGAGTAATATCTTACCAACACCTATATTTTTCTCGGAATCGAAAAAGTTTGATGATCGGTAAAGCTCCAAAGTCGTGCAAAGGACGGTAACAATGAATTTAACACTAGCAGATACCTAGGATGCAAACTTGCTAGTAGAGTTTCGCCTGATACGTTGGTTTTTCAAGCTAAAATCGGACAAAGTAGCCGACGAATAGGTGACCCAGGTATGTGATCAATATAACCCATAGACATTAACAAACAGCAGATGCCTAACGTACTAGATATCCAGCTAATGCTCTCTGGGTTTAGTGAGCACCCCAATGTATTTTATATTCAGGAGACACTGGATAAAAATCCAGGTCTGCTCAATTACATACAGGTAGCCGGCCACTGGCTCTTATACTAGCAAAATAAGTAACAGAAGAACTTGAAGGACTTGAGTTGGAAAAGGAAAAAACAGGGAATTCGACTAACAGGCGGAGAGAAGACAGAAGAGAATTTAATTACCGCTGCTAGCCGTGAAGCAAATCGCAAGACAGCTACAAGTCGCCAGCGGCAAATATAACCGTAACAACCGTACTGGTCCACATGTTTACTGTGAAAGCAACCGGCGCGAAATGGCTTGAACCTTGATGACTGATCGACTATAATCTACGAGATTTAGATCGCCTAGCGAAAGAAAGTGTCGGGGAAAAATGGACGCCGCTCGGAAATTGCACTTATGGAGTTACAGCGACGTCCACTTTCAGTACAATGTACATGATGGACTATAAAATGCTTCGCGATTTAAATGAGAGCCACAAATACTACTTTTATAACAAGATCGCCACGTACCACGCCACCATCAGGTGGGGTTGTAGTCAAGCATTAACTTATAATATGTAAAAAAACTATTTTACAAGTATCCAGGTAGTTAGGAAAGATAAACGTAAAATTATCCACAAACTTTCAAAACTTTGACATTTATAATAGTAGTTCCATCGGAAATCGAACTAGAGACTTTACACGCAGGCAACCAAGACATCCAATCTATTTATTCAACATGCAGCATCAATACGAAATAGATTGGCAAGACCTTAAACTTGACATAGCGAACCTGTTTGATCTGATCGACTGGGGATTTGGCTCACAGCTGCACGTTACGTCACCGATACTGCGAGTGGTAAGCCGTTAGTATTTTAATGGATTAATGAAGACTAGTTTGCTACCGCGGCATCGCTCGCGTGTTATAAGTATTCCTAAAATTTTGTCTACTTACTCCAAGCTGTAGTGGTCTCAGCTCAACTCAGCTCAGCCGTGACTATGGTCCATGCAGCTGGGGCGAAATATCGACGCGGAAAACATATACATATAGTGAGCACCCGTAACACGATTAGATGAGATAAGGTATATGAGAATTAAGTGTATGATGCAACTGAGTGCAATGCAATACAAAGAAATCATTCTTGATGGTACGTTTCCTTAAATATTTCCTTTGAAAAAATGGCAAATAATACATAAAGGATTCGCCATCCCTGCTTTTATTAATAAAAAGAATACACAATGACGCATGGCCGGTGACTGAGTCGACAGGGAGGTATTACTAGAAGCCCTCACGAATATAAATAAGGACCAAACAAAATAAAGAACTGCCTCTGACTCATAAAGAATCTTAGCACTCCGACCAGCACGGTTAAAGGAAAACAGAGATACCGAGAATAAACTTTATGAGAATACCGATACGAGGCAAAGATTGACGTTTTTATGTTAAAACGAAAAAAAGTTTGGCAATCAAGACAATAACTACCGTGCTCACGAGTAATGTAGAATCTTTACAAATTCTGTTGGATAGAGCGATTTAAGTAACCATTAATGACTCTGAGTACGGTGACAAAACTCATATTAATTATAATATTAATAAATAAAGAATTGCCGATTTTTTTACATTCAATACGTTAGCGCTTGACTACGAAACAACCTGATGGTAAGTGCTGACGTAGTCTTTGATGGTAAAGCGCACTAACTTAATAAAAGCCAATTATATTACATTATAATCAAACGGAAATTACGACGCGGGCACCTTATTCCACTTCGAGATACGAATGATATGCCGAAAAAATATTTGTATGATTTGCAAATGAATTATTAATCTTCGTACTCCTACTCGTCATACCCAGTTTTGGTGTTGGAAATGACAAAACTGACTGACTTTAAAACTATTTTTTCATTGATTTAGGAAGCTCACTAGCCAGCGTGCTAAGCGGAGTGCGCCAAGGTTAAAAGAGATGAACCAGGTTCAAAATTAGGATAACTTTAGTTAGATTAGTTACGGTCCAGAATATAATTAGTTAGGTTCTGCCCGCGGCTTCGCTCGTATGGTACGAGTATGTTGATAAAAATAGTTTATGTTGTTCCAAACTATAATCTATCCCTGTGCTAATTTGTATACATATTCGTTCAGTAGTTTATGCGTGAAGAAGTAACAAACATCAATCCATCCCGACAACTGTTTCACAATTCGGCATTCTTTCATTTAATGTGTAAATTGTTGGAAAATCCCATTTATCATATAAGTGTAACGTAGAAACCTGGTTTGAACAAGTGCCTGATTCGATTACAAGAAAGTTGAAGCATACGTAATCATTCATTAATCTAAGACTAATTGTAGATTGATATCAAGAAAACGTTTCGAACTAACGATAGACTCCTTTATTGGACTGCGGCCATGCTATCTCCACATAAACAAGAAATCCGGTTTCACGACACTTTCAAGAACATGATATATTATTTTGAAAGTACCTCACGACACGAGAACGAAAAAGGAATCGACCGACCGTTACAGATGTGTTACCACTTTTGAATATCGAAGAAAGTGGTGACCGGTTTATGACATGACGGTGGAGTGAATTGTTAGTGTTCAACTTGACGAGAATAAGACATCTCGCAATATCACTGTTATGTAACTATCAATCTTCATTGTTTAGAAATCGGTTTTAAATTGGACTCCCGTTAATTATAATTGCAATATAATCAAATCTAACCAGTTCAGTTGCTAGAAACATTATCTGTGGTTTACTCAGCTAAACCGTTATTACATTAATGAAATACAAGGAGAAAATTCTAATCTAGCTACAAGATATTTCAGTTACTTTCACAAGCCAAAGATCTGGTGCACACTTAA